>BQNB010040784.1:0-13757 GCA_026074375.1 Tanacetum coccineum
TAATAAATCCTTAGTCGGATTTGATCATGTGACACCAAGTATTATAACAACATTGTGTTCGGTTATTTTTTTCGTGAAGAAAGGACTAGCATCCTAGCGTATCTCGGTGACGTGTAGTGTGTGCATAAAGGACTAGCATCCTAGCGTATCTCGGTGACGTGTAGTGTGTGCATACCATAGAGGTTACCTACTTTGGTAACTTGTTTGGTTTAGCGTGGTATTTATATTATACACATGCGTATATTCAAGACGGTATATTCGTTAATTGCTAAAAAGTACGCATTCTTAATCCCTTTGTTAATTACATAATTCTATACGTGATCTATCTTTTCCGCTGCGTACTCGTGTTAATTAAAGGTTACTTAGTTGTAAAAACCCAACAGTGGCATCACGAGCCATCGTGTAGAATTGTAATTACAAAGATATAAAATTGGACAAATTAGAGTTCTTGGTTAATTTTATAAGCCTTTTGGGCGGATTTTTATTATAAAGAATAGATCTTTATTATGGATAAAGTTATTTAGATGAAACCCTAGGTTGTATGTAATTTTACGTGTTAAACTTGATAGTTTAAATTGTTAATTGATCATTTTTTATTGTGAATTAATTGTTAATTTGTTATCCGTGATAAACGCATGCAAGTTTATCATGGACTGATATATGATATATATAACCTTGTTAATTGTTAATTGGTTGAAAATGCAAATTTGATGATTAGTTAATATATAGACATTAAAAGTTAAAGTTTTTTTGTTTTTCGGATTGTTAGACACACAGTTACTAGTTTTTCCTTGTTCCGTGCTCCGACTAGTGTGATTAATACTCTCGAGAGGGTGAGGAAAAATTTCTTTTGGGGTGGGGGGAAGGACACTCGCAAAATAGCTTGGATAAATTGGGATAAAGTTTTATCTAAATTTGAGTTGGGGGGTCTAAATGTTGGGAGTCTTAAGGCTTCCAACTTGGGTTTGTTGGGCAAATGGTGGTGGCGATTTCTGGAGGATGGAGAAGAAGCGTTTGGTTCGAATGATAAAAAGCTTATATGGTGAGTCGGGGGGTTTATATGAAACACATGAGCGAGTTAGAGTAAGAATCTTGGGTACTTGGGGTAATATTGTTCGAGTGGGCAGAGAGATAGATAGAACGGGGTGGTGTTTTCCTCTTCGTTTGGTAGAAAGTTAGGAAATGGCGATGGTATTTGGTTTTGGAAGGATAAATAGGTTGGTGACTTCAAATTGTATGAAAGATTTCAAGCTTCTTTGGTATTTAAAGGGGGGATAAGAGTGTCTCGGTTAGATCATAAAATGGGGTAGTGAGGGTGGAGGAAAAATTGGGAGTGGGTGAGTGTTCAATGAAATTAGCAGAGAGGGAGATCATTGGGTGAATTAGAAAATTTATTAGCGTTCTAAGAAATTAAGAAGCCCTAATTTTGGGTATGTGGACTCTTCTCTCGCGCTGGTCTTGCATCTGATAAGTGTTCCGATTAAACATATGAGAGAGCAAATTGATAGAAAAATCCTTCGGGGCGGGTCACTTATGTATGAAGAAACGTCTTGTGAAGTACTATGCCTTAGGAAAGTTAATGTATTTATATGAGTTAAAATGAGGGTGGACGGATCCCGGTAAAGGTCTATTCTTTTGATCATATTGGGATAAGTGTTAGCCTTCAAAATATTGGCCAAACAGAAAGTATCATTCTTACTTACGAGTCTCACAGTCATTGAATAGTTAATGTTGTAATAGTATAATCGGGAATCGAGCTAGATAGTAATCTAATACTTGTATATGTTTCGGGTTTAATTCCCAATCAAACCCGAGCCCGGGTCCTATTAAATACCCTTGCGCATGTAACACATGGGGGTATATAAACTCCTTTTCTATTTAAGAAAAGATTAGTTGTTCATTTTCTAAGAGATATCATTTTCCCCATATTCTCTCATCTCTCTCTCTCTGTTCTCTCTCTAAGAAATCAAAGCACATGCTCCACATCTCTTTCTTGATCTAATTTTAATGTTTTAAATATATGAAAGTGAATGTTAAAGGATCCTACAATTGTACCATTTGACCTAGAGCCTAAATGGATTTCTGTTTGATTCTTGGTGGTTATTCGTAATTTCGTAGCTTATTTTGGTTCTAAACACCCCACGGCTCAAAATCATTTGTTGAGCCTCATTTGTTGGTTAATCGTGTTGATTTTTCATGCAATAAAAGCAAGGAATGTAAAAATTGTTACCCAAACCAAGTGATTAACAAAAGCTTCAAGATCAGATAACAAAAGCTACACAAAGATTACGAATATAAGTTTGGTTGTTCTTCGTGGAGAGTTGCTCGTTACATGAAGATCCACAAAGGAAATACAGTTGTTGTAAGTTTAACCAGCTTATATAGGTTTGGTTCCTATTACATGGTAAAGCTTTATATATGTGGAAAAAGCTCAATAGATAGAAAAATGCAAAAATCGAGCTGGGTTCATCATGGCTAGTTGGTAAATAATGGACAAGACCAACGTTTTAAGGAAAAATCAAAGGCAAGTTCTGGTCAAAGGCTAGTTGCTTACATAGAGCCTGCGGTATGTCAATAGTTAAGCAGCGGTTGCTTATATTAATTCAGGAGGAGCGAGTTTCTATAAAAAGTTAGGCCTAGCGGAGTTGCTAAACGGCGAGTTACCAAACGGCGAGTTGCTCAAAGGAACAGGCAGCGAGTTAGTCAGACTAGGTAGCGGTTTGTTTATTTTAAATACACGGCGAGTTGTCAAAAGAAGCAGCGGTTTGATTATTCTATTACACGGCGGTTTGCTTACACTAGCAGCGGTTTGATTAAAAAAAAAAGAGTATCCAGACGACACCCTTTTTAGCGACACTTTTTGGCGGGAAAAATTAAGTAAAATATAATTTTTTCTATAGCCTTTTTAGCTTATTTTTACACCAAATTTAGATTTTGGTAATAAGGTAAAATTTATTTTTTCATAATCCAACTGCGCACAAATCCAAACAAAATCTCAAACCATAAGTCAAAACCAAAACCATCAACAAGGACTTAAACTGCATTAATCATACAACAAACAAACCTCAACAACAACCAATTATACATTCACGGTTTTTCTATTGATTTTGTAAAATCCCGTTAACTTTTTATCGGTTTAAATCATAGACGTGTAAAATCCCGTGAACGTTAATTGCATACATAACCACAACAATTTCAATCACATCATATCCACTTAAGATCCAACAAAATCTTTCACACTTCATAATTAATAACCACCAATCATTACATTCATGCATGTCTACTCTCATTCAATCATAAACCCTCAGACAGATAGTCAAATGCATAATAATATCATGGCAGCTGGGTCAAAATATCGTCCTCCAATGGTTGGACCTGGAAGATATTCACAATGGAGATCACGTTTTCTACGGTACATTGACACAAAAAATAATGGTGAGGGACTGAAAAAATGCATACTTAATGGTCCCTACGTGCCAACAAGTGTACTTATTCAAGCTGTTCCAGCAGCGGAAGGTCGTCCTGCAGTTCAACAACATACAGCAATTGAAACTGTATTGAACATGACTCCAGAGAACAAAGAACACTTTCAGTCTGAAAAGGAAGCAATTTTCTTGCTTTTAACTGGTATTGGAGATGAAATCTATTCAACTGTTGATGCATGCAACACAGCAAATGAAATGTGGATAGCCATTAAAAGGCTACAACAGGGTGAATCGTTGAACGTACAAGATGTAAAGACCAATATGTTCTGGGAATTTGGAATTTACTTCTCGAGATGGAGAATCCCATGGAGTCTATTACTTAACGGTTTTTACAAATTATGATTGAGTTTGACAAGGAACAACTTGCAAGTTACATTAATGCAAGTGAATGCTGCAATTTTCTTCAACAGCTCAACCAGAATGTCAAGGTTGTGACGCTTTCTCAAGCAATTAGAAAAAATAGACACCATCTCCATATCACAGACTATTTGACATCTTAAAGCATTCAGAAGATTTAAGAATTCGTGCTGAGAGAATAGACCAAAAGTGCAAATCCGGTAGCACTTCTTTGTCGGCTTGTGCTCAACCAAATTCAGATACTCACATATCAAGCAACCAAAACCTCAAAGATCAAAATTCGCAACATCATCTTCCACAAGAACAAAGTGGCATTCTACCAGACACAAAGGCAAAGAAGGGTCGCCAAAACCATTACACCTCAATCTGAGTCTGTCTCTGAAGAAGACAGTGATCCTGAACAAGCTCAGAGGGACAAGGAAATGGCAAAAGAAATTGACTCCTTGGTCAAAGTATTTCAAGATGCTCAACAAACCTACCAACAACAACCTTCGAACATCTTCAAACTCCAAGAACAAGACTGAAGATACCACAACCAAGTATAACAATGCCAATCGATTCAAGGCAGTTTTGGGAATCTAAAGGACAATACAGTTGTTGGGCAAGGGCACAGTAGGCATTCAGGTATGCAACAGACTGGGATACAGTGCTTTAAACTGCAAAGGGATCATAGGCACTATGCAAAGTGAATGGCAGGAAGCCAAAGCGGGTAAAGACTACGCAGTATCACAAGGAAAAGATGTGATGAGCAAACAAGCTGAACACAAGGTGTTCCTCAGCAAGCTGAGCAAGCGGATTGGCTAAGGACACGATGTAAGAGAGAATTGATGAACAGGAATTGGAAGCACATTACAGCTACATGGCAAAGATTCAGGAGGTCTCACCTAAGAATCACAGTTCCTACTGTCAGCCATTGGAGAACAGTACAAATCATGATGAAAGTCATGTGTATGACAATGTTGTAACACCCTCAAGATCTGAGTATGCAGCGAATGTTGAATATCCGAAGAGAGAGCGTTACATTATTGGACAATAGCACAAGATCAAGAGAACGACAACTATACGATGTCGTATAAAAAGATACATTGGATTAACAAAATATACTTGTTGTTACATACCCATGGCTTCAAAGGTTAACAAAATAAGATAAGATTCCTGGTTTATAAACAATTGTCCCCAAAATGTAATAAGACCCCAAAATCTTAAGTTGTGACTCTTCAATTAATTGACTCCCAATGTATACATCGCACCTCGTGCCTTATTACCTGAAAAACATTGCTTAAAAACGTCAACATAAAGTTGGTTGAACTTCATAGGGGGTTTGTATAAATAGATGGTAGGAAAACCGCAAGATGTTCCAAGTGTATGATTAAGCAACAAATGCAAACATCATAAAAGTATTACGTTTCTAAGCTCTGACACCGTAGCTCGACATATATGGATTGCAAATATAAATTGCCAACCGGTGTCCCGGAATGTGTGCTAACCCCAAGCAACAATCCCAGATTCGACATGGTTGCGTCGTAACCGCAGTGATAGCGTAATCAACCCGAACGGGGAGTGTCAATCCCTAATAGATTTATCCAAACATTCGCGCCCACACAAGAATGTAATTCCCAATCTCATCTTGCAATTAACAGTTCAGGATCATGGACATAAAGGGTTATGGTAACTTAAGGCAAACACGTAATCAGGTATAAAAATGGATACACATTGCCGTCCAGTTTGATAAAACAAAGCATGTTCTCACCCCAAGGATGTAAATCATTTAAATAATTGTAAAGCATGGGGCTATGAACTCACCTTAGTCGGTAGTTCTCTGAATGATAACAATTATCCAAGTAGGCAGTGGATCACACCGTTAAGTACCTAAGTAAGTACGGTCAAGTCTTAGTTTATATGTTTAAACTAACGACTCTTTGTATAAACTAAATTCCATTTTTAAGTTTATATATACCGTATTCACTTTATGTGGTGACGCGACAAGATCATCAGTATTTAATATTTTCGAATGGTTTTCGAGAACGTAAATTGTTTTCCTTAATCAATAATCATATTTATTACTTCTCGATAATAATATTTAATTATTACTCAAAACATAAACGTATATATTTTAGTATATATATATTCCGCTTGTACTCATTTAAGTTTATAAACCAAGACTTTTGTTTTATCAAAATAAATCGTCAGTTTCTCGAGTTTACGGTTTTAGTCCCTTCGTCTTATAGTTTTTATTTATCTACAAGTGAACCTCCAAGTTTTTAATATTTATTAAAACTTATCATTTATTTTCAATAGTTCACAACTCTAGCCCTTATTTACCTAGTTTCGTGATGTGACGATAATGGTCCTTATGGTTTTATAGTTTTCGAAAGGTGGTGAGTTCTAACCTTCTACTTTTCGTTAATTACAATATCGGTCCCCCTAGTTTTCGAACTTAACTTAAAGGTTCAATTTGAGTCCTTTCCGTTTAGATATTTATGAAATTTGTCCTTATAGTTCATGAGTTTTCAACATTCGACGTTAACATTTTATTTGAGTTTCGAAAAGGGTAAATTTAGTCCCTCTACTTTCGGTTTTCATATTTTGACCACGAAAAAGGTTTAAAATAGTTTTAAATTGTTTTTTATCCTTAAAATAGATCATGAAAGTTGTTCGGCTTAAAAATAAGCTGTTCGAGCTTAACGGGCCTTATTGGGCCCGTTAAGGTCCGTTTAGCTTTCTAGAGGCCCGATTTAGTTTTAATAAGTCTAAATGTCTATAATAAGCTCGCATGGGTCGGTTAAGCTTAAAATAAGCTCGGGGAGCTTATTATAGCTTATTTCGAGCTTATTGGGCCTGTAAGCCCAATAGCTTGGCCCGGTATGCCTTTTAGAGTTGCCAAGCCTTACTAGTTCATTTTTCAACTTGTATTAAGCCCAATTAAACTGTTTTTATTTCGGCTTATCCCAAATAAGGTAATTAAGCTAATAAGCGTTTCTATTGGGCCGGTCTTGGGCTTATTAAGGCCCGGTAAGGTTTTTAAAGGGTCTTGTTGGGTCCATTAGGGTCCGTTAAGTACATTGAGGTCCAATAAGCACTTAGGAGGTCCATTGCTTATTTAGCTTATTCGATAAGCTAATAAGCTCACCGTTGGGCCTATTGGGCCCGATAGAAACCCGGTAAGGGTTCTCGTGGTTCGTTCTTAGTTCTCTTGGGTCCAATAGCGTTTCCCTAGGATTTTTATAAGACTTGTGGTGTTTTGTTCAAAGAGCACCCCAAAGCTGTAGGGAGCTTATTAAAGGCTATGGCCCGCATTGGCTCAGGCGTTGGGCTCGTTGGGGGTAATTTTTGATATAAGTAAGGGATGGTTGGAGGTAGGGGGTATAGGTAAGTAATGAATAATATATTATAGATAAATATGTGACCATGACTACTTCGTTTCTATCCCCTTTCATTTAGAAAACGGTTTAAAAGGGCTCGACACCAAGATTAGCCTTCGTTTGACATTTTTAGACGTGGACACGACACATGCAAACGTCCCACAATCATTATAGTTCGTTCCTAATTCGAACTAACGTACCACATGAAAATGTTTACGTGAATAACTTGTTAAATTCGATTAAGACTTCATGTTACCACTTAGGAGTTTTCCTTAGCTTGTTTTAAGTGTAAGTCTAAGTCTTTTTACGCATAAATCGTTTTCTAGGCACCACACGACTTGCATTATTCGATGTCTATACAAAATTTAACGATATTCGACATATAAATGAAACATACGCGACATATATAACTAGTCTTACATTAAATCGACATAAGTAGGATCATTTAGACTTACAAGGGTCCTAGCTTTGTGGTTGACAAGTCTTGGACGTGTAGAGTGCTAATCCGATGTATACCCGATCGGTTTAACCCAATGTACGCCAACCCTCACTTCGTGCACTTCCTTATACGCTTGTATAGGACCCCTTTGTGTCGTTTGTAGGTTCGAACAAGGTGATGAGGATGTTTGCCGTGGTTTATGACCCGAATAAGGGAGAGAGTGAATGCTTTAAGTGTTTATGAGTTAGAGAAGGGTTTAAGTGTATGTTTGAGAGTAAAATATAGGGAATAAAGCTAGTTTACATTCTCTTAGTTCTAAACATAACCAAAAACCCGTGCCCTTAGGAAGTGGTTTTGCGAAGTTTAGTTAGTCCACACATAGTATTTAGATAAACCACTAAAGTACATGCAATAATGAGCTAAGAGTGTACATGATTTTTTACTTAGCTAGAAAATCCTATGGATTTGAGACGTGTTCCTAGTTATCCCGGCCATCAAGAAGGAAAAGGACGAAATGTTATTATCCCTTGGATAATTAACTAGTAGGAGACATTAGGACACTACATTAATTAACTCTTGTATGTACTAGTACTTCTAAGATTATTAGCAAGATTTTGCTTTTATAAATTGTGTGAGTACCGCCACATGCTCATTTGGTACAAAGAATTCATAGTTTTTGTGTTTTAAAAGTGCTAAGTGGGTATTAGTTTTGAGTCTAGGTAAGTCTAGGTATTTCCCGGGTGCGTCTAAATGTATTATATATCGCAAACTAACCCTTTTTACGTGACCAATAGAAAATTAAAATACGCAACGACGTAATTATCTTCTAACAATTATTTCTTAACTTGGTTGATGTAAACCTTAAATAATTTGGTGACCGTTTACATTCATTGATCATTTCTTAGTCTATCGCGTTTAGCTTAAAAGAAAATATTAAAAGTAAAAAAACGCGTATCGGACTAAAAAAAAATGATCATTTATATAGTCCGTACACAAAGACATGAAAAAATGGGAAATGTTACAGTCTCCACCCGTTAAAAGAGCTTTGTCCTCAAAGCTTAAGACCTTGTAGCGGATGACGAAGCCCGGTTTGTGAAGAGTTGTGTCGTATTTTTGTTTGAACAAAATCTTCACATTCCCAGGTGAACCTCAGTGGCCCCGCCAAAGTTCCAGCGAACCTTAACCAATGGTATTTGGCTTCGCTTCAATCGTTTGATTTCCCGTTCCAATGATTTCAACGGGCTCTTTCCACAAACTAGGAGCTAATGTGCAACATGAATTCCTTCTAACGGCATGACTAATGGTTCATCAGCGTAACATTTCTTCAGATTAGACACATGGAAAGTATGGTGAACTATGCTCAACTCTTGAGGAAGTTCCAGCTTCTAGGCAACTTTCCCTACTTTTGCTAACACCCTGAAGGGTCCAACATATCTCGGGTTCAGCTTGCCCCGCTTACCGAACCGTACGACCCCTTTCCAAGGTGAGACCTTGAGCATAACTCTGTCCCCAAGCTCAAACTCCATCGGCTTTCGTTTCCGATCGGCGTAGCTCTTTTGTCAATCCTAAGCAGCTTGCATCCTTTGCTTGATCAGGGTGATCTTTTCCATCGTTTCTTGGATCAATTCTGGACCAGTCAGTTGAGCTTCCCCAACTTCGGCCCAGCACCCCGGTGATCGACATTTTCGACCGTACAGTGCCTCATAAGGGGCGGCCTTTATGCTAGCGTGATAACTATTGTTGTATGAAAACTCGGCCAATGGCAAATGCTTAGCCCAGCCTTTGCCAAAATCGATCACGCAAGCACGTAGCATGTCCTCAAGAGTTTGAATGGTTCTCTTGCTCTGGCCGTCAGTTTCTGGATGATACGCAGTGCTCATGCTAATATCCGTACCCAAAGCTTTCTGAAATGATCTCCAGAAATTTAAAGTGAATCTTCCATCACGATCACAGATAATTGAGGCAGGTATCTCATGTCTTGCCACTATCCTGTTCAAGTACAACCTTGTCAATTGGTCTAATGGATCATTTTCCCTTATTGGTAAGAAATGAGCAGATTTGGTAAGTCGATCCACAATCACCCAGATGGTGTCGAAACCTTGTGACGACCTAGGAAGTTTGGTGATAAAATCCATCGTGATATTATCCCACTTCCACTCGGGTATCTCTGGTTGTACTAGCAATCCTGATGGCCTTTGATGTTCGGCCTTGACCCTTGCACATGTCAGGCATTTGCTAACATACGTGGCGATGTCAGCCTTCATGTTTGGCCACCAATATAATTTCTTCACATCTTGGTACATCTTTTCGGAACCGGGATGGATAGAATATTTCGACTTGTGGGATTCGTGCATAATCACGGATCTTAAGTCTCCATAGCAAGGTATCCAACTCCTGCCGTGTAAACATAGTGTTCCATCGGCACGTGGTTCCAATCTTTCCTTGGGTATATCCCTTCGGATTATACCGCCTACGTCTTCATTCACGAGATTCTCTGGTTTCTGGGCTTCGATCTGAGCTTCTAATATTCGTTTGGGGAGATCCAAACCAATTGTCATAACTAAGGCTCGAACCCGCAATGGCTCAATCCGTTCCTTACGGCTCAACGCATCGGCCACTACGTTTGCTTTCCCTGGATGATAACGAATATCACAAATCGTAGTCACTCAGTAATTCCAGCCAATGGCGTTGTCTCATGTTAAGCTCCTTTTCCTGATAAGAAAATGTGCTGTAGGATTTTATGGTCGGTGGACACGGTGCATCTGGTTCCATATAGATAGTGTCTCCATATCTTTAAGGCAAACACTACTGACCCGAGCTCTAAATCATGAGTGGTGTAGTTCTTCTCGTGAACTTTTAACTGTCGAGAAGCATAGGCAATCACTTTCTCTCTCTGCATTAGCACAGCACCTAAGCCCTTGTGTGACGCATCACAGTAGACCACAAAGTCTTCGCTCCCCTCAGGTAAAGCCAGAATTGGGGCACTGTACAGCTTTTGCTTTATTAACTAAAAAGCGTTCTCTTCCTTTTCTCCCCAGTCAAACTTGATTCCTTTCTGAGTAAGTTTTGTCATTGACTTAGCAATCTTCGAAAATCCTTCAATGAACTTTCGATAGTAACCAGCAAGACCTAAAAATTGGCGGATCTCTGTTGGTGTCTTGGGAGATGCCCGATCCTTGATAGACTCTATCTTGGCCGGATCCACATGTATGCCTCTACTATCAATGACATGAATGTCCCGAGAATTGACTTCGGAATCCAAAATTCACATTTTGAAAACTTTGCATACAACTTCTCTTTCTTAAGCAATTCCAAAATTGCTTTAAGGTGTTCTTCATGCTCTCTTTCGTCTTTTGAATAAATAAGTATGTCATCGATGAAGACAATACGAACATAATCCACGTAAGTTGCACACTTCGGTTTTCATCGATCCATAGAATAACCGCAGTCTTTGTCAGTCCGAATGGCATAACCTGGAACTCGTAATGGCCATACCGAGTTCGGAATGCCGTCTTTGGAATGTCTTGCTCTCGTACTCTAAGCTGGTGATATCCCGATCTTAGATCTATCTTCGAATAAATACTGGATCCTTGAAGTTGATCAAACAAATCGTCAATCCTACCGGGAGTGATAAACGATTCTTTAACTGTCCATTTATTTAAAGAACCGCGGTTAGTCGATGCACATCCTAAATACCCATACCTTCTTTTTTGACAAATAAGACCCGGGCTCCCCAAGTGAGGAACTAGGCCTATGAATCCCCCTTGTCAGAAAGTTTTCCCTTGAAATTAATTTGATAATTCCTTCATTCGGATAAGGGCCAATCGATATGGTGCTCGAGCTACGGGTGCCGGCTCCTGGAATAAAGTCGATTGGAATGCCACTCACCTGTACAGCGGGAGGAAGATGTGGCAAGTCCTCGAGAATACTTCAGGAAAGTCTCAGATGATTGGTACGTCCTTTATGCTATTTTCTTCTGACACAGCTCCTCCTTAAGCAATTCCAAGATTGCTTTAAGGTGTTCTTCATGCTCCCTTTCGTCTTTTGAATAAATAAGTATGTCATCGATGAAGACATTTACGAACTTATCCAAGTAAGGTTTGCACACTCGGTTCATGAGGTCCATGAATACCGCAGGTGCGTTTGTCAGTCCGAATGGCATAACCTGGAACTCGTAATGGCCATACCGAGTTCGAAATGCCGTCTTTGGTATGTCTTGTTCTTGTACTCTAAGCTGGTGATATCCGGATCTCAGATCTATCTTCGAACGGAGGGCCTAAGAATTTTAAGGTGCAACCTCGTATAATTGTGTCTATCTTGACTAATTTCCCATCGGCTAATTCGACATCATAACAATTTTCTAATGAAGTTGGGGCGATGTTTATCAAGGAACTAAATGCAGTGGATGTAAAACTTCTATCGGCACCAGTGTCGAATAAGATAGATGCATAGTGGTTATTTAAGAGGAACGTACCCGTGACGACATTTGCATCAGGGTTTTCTGGTGCATTTCCCTTCTTTTCTGCATTCCCAACTGCATAAACCATCCTTGTATGTTCCCATTTCCTCCATTTTTATTCTTCAGTTTTGGACAATCTCTCTTGAAGTGTTCTGGTGCTCCACACTCAAAACAACCATTTCCTTTGGGAGTCGCCCCATTGCCCTTCTGAGTGTTAGCAACATTGGTGTTACCAGTATTCCTGCAATCGCGAGCAAAGTGCCCTATCTTGTTGCACTTGTGGCACCTCTGGGTGCACGGGCCATTGTGGTGGAGATGGCACTTGTTGCACTTGGGCAAGGATCCCCTATAAGGCTTCCTTTCGCCTGTCCCCATGTTGTATACTTTGGCGACATTCTGCCTTTTGAAGGGTTGCTGTTGGTGACCATGGTTGTTTCTGGATGAATCATCAGCCTTCCTTTTGTTGTCAGATTGCCTTTCCGCGTAAGTGCGGAGTTTCTGGTCCATCAAGTCATTGGCCAACTCAATAGTCTCATCTAATGTCTTGGGTCTGGCAGATTTGACATTCCCATAAATGTTGTTAGGAAGTCCACTGATGTACTTGTCAACCTTCTCAGTTTCTGTTAGGTATTAGAAAAAGACTCGGTCACCCCGTGTATTTTACTGTTTTATATAGCTCGTAGTTTAATAGTTAATAGTACGTTTTTCGGTTTTAAGTCGGGTTCAAATACCCGGTATATTGTATGTACTATATATTGTCTCTTCCAACTTTGGAAGAGACAAGCTAGTTCATTATTTCATTTACAAAAGAAACACTTTCTCTCTCTAAACTATTCTCTCTCTAGTGTTTCTCTCTCTAGAAACTAGCCAGATCCAAGAATCGACCCCGTGTTATGATATAGGATATACCACAATTGGTATCAGAGCTTAAGGGATGATTGGATCGTGTGTATGTGCGATTTTGTGCTTGATTTAGCTCGAAAAGTGTGCCATAGAAAGTTCTAGCTCGTTTCTTTAAGATCTCCGAATTTTGTTGTTTGTAATGATGAAGTTTGGGTGTTTTTAGTTGCTATTACCTTGTGGTATTGTGTTGTGCAAAAGAAATCAAGCAAAATCGTTCAAAAGGGTGATTTATAGGTGATTTTGTGTGAAAAACGTCGTTGTTCTTCGTGGAGAGTTGCCAGAATTTCTTCACGGCGGTTTGGTGAAAAATATTATTTTATTGAGTAGGTTACCAACTCTCTGACACACGGCGGGTTGCTTGTTTGGCGAGTTGCTCAAGCGGCGAGTTGTTACTAAGCAGCGGTTTGCTTACCGGCGGTTTGAATAGGCGGCGAGTTGCTCAAAGAGGCGAGTTGTTAATACGCAGCGGTTTGCTTAACAGCGGTTTGAACAGGTTATCAGCGGGTTGAATATTTTAAATAACAAATTTCTTAAGGAAACTCTGGCGGTTTGAAAACTCTACGGCGGTTTGATCAAAATATTCTTCGCGGCGGGTTGCTTAACTCATCGCGGCGGGTTGCTTGGCAGCGAGTTGTGTTCGGCGGGTTGCTTTAAAATTCCACCGGCGGGTTGCTTATTTCTTTGCAGCGGTTTGATAGCCTTTGGCGGCGGGTTGAGCTTCTGTCTTGGAAATTTGAAATATTACAAACTCG
>BQNB010040784.1:13769-45229 GCA_026074375.1 Tanacetum coccineum
GCGTATCGGACTAAAATAAATAGTGATCATTAATAGAGTCGTACAATAACACGAAAATGAGAAATGTTACATGTAAGGCGGTTAAGGTTAGGTATATTCGTTTCATGATCTAGTCAGAACTGGAGGGATCTCCCCAGGAACACTCCATTAGATAGAGTATAAGTCATAGGTATGATAGAAAAAAGGAGTAAAGTGAGAATGGGAATAAAGCCGACTAAGACAGAGCTAGCACTGGAACAATCCCAACAATGTGTTAGTTATGAAGTCTCGATAAGCATTGAAGGGGTTGAAGAATGAAAAAGAATTGTAAGGATAAAGGGTGAAAAGAAAGAAGCCCTCCATATACCTAGGCAGAAACCGGGTCAATACATCTGCTGTCAGAATCACAATGATGATTGCTGACATTGAAGACTGTCATCATAAACCCAGTGATGCAATTCACAACCCTCCCTAGCCACTCAGAATCTCTCAAAAGATTTATGTATCATTTCTCACGGAGATCAACATGTTTCTATCGACTTTCTCATTCTGAGATCGTTAATATTGAAAAGGTGGCAGTCCGCTCCAGCCTCCAATTACTAAATAACAAATGTGCACTTATAGAGTCTAGAGCCAACGAGATCCATCAAATATCTCACTAGGACACAAATTTCAATATACAAAATATCGTACATCATTATACAACATTTGGTATCAAAGAGTCCTACGCATTATCCTTGTGTTAATTGTCAGAACATTCAGAGTGATACTCTTTAGTATTCACAGTGATGAATGGAAATCCTGCTTGAGCTAACATCAAACAAGCTCTTGGTAGGTGACTTGGGAGATTCTACACGAATCAAGCTTGTGTCAACTGGATATCGATATTGGTCCAGTATATGAATTGATGACTCAATCAGAAAGATAGTAACTATCTGATTCACTCTTACCGTGTTGTCTGCTTTGAGACGTTCCGGTAATGAGAACAACTAGTGCAGCTGCGAAACCCTATCAAGGATATTATTTTGAATTCTACCTGGTCACAAGCAGTATTTATACTTATTAACGAGGAACCGTGGTTATTATAACCGTATTCGACAAAGTGACAAAGACACTTTTGTTCATGTATGTTTATCACTAACCTATACTTGCAGATTTCCTGACGGTAGCAGCTTCTAGTCCATGCCGAGTCAAGATTCAAGACCTCATGCTCAATCGACAAAGATAAATACATGATAAAAGCTTAAGCACATACATCAAAGTCTTCCGCAATCACTAATGTACAACACTCTCTAAAAGGAACATTTTTGACAAAATTGCCGAACAATAATAATAATATATCTCACAAGTGGATCAAGTACCACTCCTTTCATGATGTGGTACAAGCAATCATGTTAAAGAAAATGTTGAGGGAGATTGCTAGCAAGCTTTCAAGACTTTGAGCATGAGGGTGGAGACACAAGATCGCAAGGTGGCATAAAGACTCAAGGATAAAGATTTAGAGATTTCAACAGTCAGGACAAATCAAGGCCAAAGACCACAATATTAGTATTTTGTCAAAGTATATCAAGTTAAAGATCAAGATCCAAGATCACAAGCATGCAAAAGGAACTTCAAAAGAATTCCTAAGACTACAAGGTTTCAAGACTCAAGACGTCACAAGAAGTAAAGCCTTATGTGCAATGACCACCCCTTAAGGGGAGATTGTTAGACCTAGTTTTATGTAAAGTGATGGTCATTAATGTAACACCCCCAAAAATGCGTGTCATAGCGGAATTATGTCCGGGGGCGTTACTTTATAATACACAGCGCTAGATACAAGAGAACGACCTATAAATGTGTTGTTTGAAAAGTAATCTCGTTGATTTCCTTGAAATTGATATAATGTTTGTCCCATAATTGCAGCAAGATCTTCTAGATTAGTACCCACAACTCAGTATGTGAGATGAGAAATATTCGTACTGATAACGAGATTCAATTAAGTAATCCCACATGCGCGGCCATAGTACTCTGATATTGATATACGCTATCTATTATGGACGGGCAAATTGAATGATAGAGTGAGTGAGCGACATGTCTCGTGAGAGTATGACAAGGATACTCTTGTGCTAAGTGATTTGTGGGGGTTTTGGGAGAGGTGGCGCCGTGTTGTGTAATGGTGTGTGGTGAGAGTATAGTTCTCGCTCATATCATAGATTATATTGGTATTAGTTATGCATAGATCTTTATCTCTTCTATGTATCATAACGAAACTATAATTATATCCAATTAAAGGGGTTATTTTGGGATTTTAGAAATAATATATAATTATAATTAATTGGAGTGCGTGAGTTATATGTTGTATCATATATATTGTTTGAGTGGTATGGCGTATATAGTTATTACTGTATAGATTTTCGATATTATTTAAGTTATAGGAATTAAATAAACGTAGGGAGATGAGAGAGAGAGCGAGTAAGGTTTTTTGATTATTTTGGGGTGGATGTTTTTTGTTGTTAGTTGTGAGTGATTGGAAGTTGTATGTGATAATGGTTGTAAAGTATGAGATGATAAGAGAGATAAATGAGATATCTTCTATTGGGTTTTGAAGGTTGGGGATAGAGATGAGAGATATTTATGAGATATATGAGGA
The DNA here is from genome assembly GCA_026074375.1 of Tanacetum coccineum. Lineage (NCBI taxonomy): Eukaryota > Viridiplantae > Streptophyta > Magnoliopsida > Asterales > Asteraceae > Tanacetum > Tanacetum coccineum. Next base: position 16,381 of record BQNB010040784.1, read on the forward strand.
GGTGTACTCTCTATATATATATGTTTCTGGTTCCTGTGCTCGAGGTTTGTTTTGAGTGTGGTGAGAGTATCGAGAGGTGTGAGTGTAAGATATATATGTTAATGGGATTTATATGTGTGAGGTGGTGGTTTGTTATGAACACACACATCATATGTGAGAGAGTTTTTTGCGTGGAGGAGTAGGTATTGTTGGTATGGTGTGTTTTATTACACACAGTTTGTTGGGTATGGGTTTTAGTTTTTGTTGGATGGGTGGTGTTCGTGTGTAGTGAGTGTGATGGTGGATGTGTTTGTTTTTGTGTTTTTTATGTTTTGGGTTTAGGTTTTGGGGGAAATGTGTAGTTATAAAATAGAGTTAATATCGAATAGATATATTTTTTAAAATTCGCGTAGACACATATTTAAAAAGTTCGACTTGCCCTTGATAGCTAATCACCCATTAAAAAAGAGAAACGGAGGATCTCACCCCCGAATAGATCTGTTCATAACATATCGCGCTCACAGTCCTCCAGAGTGATTACAGTTCAAGAAAGCTTAGGCACTTAGACTTACATATATAAGTATAACCCATCACAGTTGTCCTTCCAAGAACACCAGAGACTAGAGCCTTTATTTAAGAATATGTAGTAACTCTCGTTACTGGTGTCCCCATCCAAGAACACCCGAGTCAGTCCTGTAATAATATTATCATTCTTCAAATCCGGTTAAGCAAATCCAAATCATTCAAAAGCTAATTTACATAATCTTGTGAACCAAAAAATGAAGTCAAGAGTCAATAATAATCCAATAGTGGGAGAGCTATGTAAATGAGTATTTGAACCAATATTGTAATCAACCACGTAAATGCATTTGTAAACAAGCATGTTCTCACCCCAAAAATATATGTAAACAAATCTCAAACGAACACGAGTGGGCAAATAAAACATCACCTCGATGATTGTAAGAAATGCGAACTGACAGATAGACATCTAATATGCACAACACGAACAGAAGACGAAGCGGCTCGATCAAAAAGTTGCAACTAATCTTAACGGCTAAGTCCCACTAGCCTAGGATAATGAATTTGGGTTTCCCGAAGAATAGTTACATCAACGCGACACGTTGATAAAAGATTTAGATTTCTAAGTTGTAATGGTGTTGGTGTGTTGTAAACAAAATAAAATCAAAAGTACATGCGTGGCAAATGTATGATAAATATATCCCGTATAATTTACATATGAAAAAATATGTCAAGTATATATTCATAACGTGAATTATAAACAAAAGAAAACCAATCAATTAAATAAATAGTGAGGTATAAATACATTGTAATTATTAAATAAAAAGTGAGACAAAGATTTTGAATAGAAATCATTCCGAACACGTTTTCGTAAAATCACCAATTTTAATCAATAGAAAGTTCCTTGCATAAAATTATACTCACGTCTTAAAGTTATGAATAAAACAAACGATGTTTTGAAAGCTTTTACCAAAGTTATGATATTTTCCTTTTAGTCAGGAATTTTATAAAATAAATATTTTTAATAAATTTATCTTTCGCATACCTGACGGATCGTACTAAATGATGTCTCAATTGGCGTAAAAGTATAGTTTTCCGTTCGTTGTCGGGTTGTATTAGTGTAGTTATATTTTATATATCTTTAAAATAATAACTTAGTCGCTTTTAACGCAGGGTTTCTAAAAAAATAAACAGTTTAGTGATCATTAATAAATATAGAAAATTATATATGTTCATCATGACCTCTATCCGTTATATAACATTTCCCATAGTTATAAAACATAATGTTTTCTTTTCCCCGTTCCACAAACCGCAAAGCGATTTCTTAAATATCCTACGTGTTTATAAATATATAATTATATATTTACAACTAAAACAAATTAATAAATATTCATAATTATTTTAACCATTAACCGACCATGTTTAGTATTCCGATTTATAATTTATAAATCTCGTGTTTATATTATTTATTCAAGGTGTATAAACGCAAATGAACACCTCGTTTTTCGCTAAACCAAACGGCGCCATTTGCCGCTCTCTCTAAACCAAACAACCCCTTTTGGGTGTTAACATGCCCAAACAAACACCACTTTATTCAATAATGTCCAACCAAAGCACCCCTTATGGTACTCTGCTGAACAAACTGCGCTGTTATCGCGTTTTGCTCTTATTATGCACCCAACGCACCACTTATAGTATTAATTCAAAAAAAGCAAAACACCCCTATTAATTTCGATTAAAAACCAAACGACACCCTTGTGCCGTTTGGCAGCCACCAAACCCCCTTATATGATGTATTTTTCTTTATAGCCAAATGCACCCCTTTGTGCAGTTTTTAATACCAACGGCAGGCTATAACCCATGCTTAGCCCAGTAAACAAATGCAGCTTTGTTTTGGTGATTACCATCATGCACACAGACCAACGCTCCCCTTGCTGCCATTTACCAACCAAATGAACACCCCTAGCTGTTTACAACAGCCAAACGCACCCTTCGGTGTGCGTGACAGCCAAACCAAACACCCCCTAGCTGTTGCCACTATACCAAACGCACCCTAAGCTGTTGTAAACAAACCAAACGCACCATGTTGGTGCTATGTTAAACCAAACCCACCCTTGGTAGTGGCTGCCTTAAAGCCCAACGCACCCTTGTTAGATGAGACCCCAAACCCGACGCACCCTTTGGTGTCCTTGAAACCGAACGCACCCTCTTGTGGTGGTTTACCCAACCCGAACGCACCCTAAGATTATGACAAAACCAAACCCACCCGCTGGTGCAAATACCATACGCACCCTAATAGTGCGATGGCTGTGGCGGTGGCATTGGTGATGTAGAGGTGGTGGGGCAGTGGTGAACATGGCAGAGGTGGTGGATGTTCATTCCTAGATGGGGTGGTATGATGGTAGCGGTTAGAGATGTGCGAAGATGGTGGGATTGTTGGTGTGTAATGGTGATGAGATGGCAGCGGCGGCGACGCAAGATGGGGGGAATGGTGGTGACAGGGTTGCGGCTGCCAGAGAGGGGGAGGGGGCGGTGCGGCGCGTGGAGGCGCGTGACATGAGGGATCGGGTAGATCGGGTGACAAGGAACCTTTTTGGATTTCATCGGAAAAGTACGCCGGAAAACTTTTCCGGCGGCGGCGGCGTGGTGGTGGCTGGAATCCGGCGGCTGGCCGATGGCGGCTGTGGTGGCCGGATAATGGGAGAGGGAGAGAGTGTTTTATGTGTGTGTGTATGTTTTTATATAAAAGAATGAAATGAAAAGTTATTAAAGTTTTATTTATAATAAAACTTTTAAAATAAAGTGACAAGTACAAAATAGTGTAGGGTAAATTTTGTAAGATTGTGTGACCAAGAAAAGACTTAAAATTTAATAAACTCGTTCTAAACCAGACGCTGATAACTTTATTCAGCAAAAAAAATTATTGTTTCGACACTTCTCCATATACCAAAAAATTTGGCTAAGTTTGACCAGGACATTTAATCCATCAAAACAGGTATCTCAAAAATATCATTACAGATCTTATAACTGATATAACCGCGTTATAAAGAAGGTCTCTTAATAGTGGAAACATCGAGAATAAGGTGTAGTCGTGTGAGTATGTTTGTATAAGTTTCTAAATGTCCGAGGACGGAGTCTCGTTTCTGCTATTTGTAATGTTCGATGATTCACATCAACGTGGCTTATGGATGTAAGTACCCAACTTACTTGGCAGTACTAGGATACATCGCGACCTAAGTCTTCGTACTAGTGGCCCCGACACCCGAATATAATAATTTATTGAGGCACGATATTAATGGGATTATAAACTTCGATCTCGACTGTTTCTGTTTTTTTTTGTCGATTTTGTGTCGATTATATTGTTCGATTGTGCTGTTTGTTTTGCCGTTTATACTGTTATTGTGGTTTTTTACGGGGTTTGCTCCTTAATTGGATGAGTTGTTACCAGTGGGAACCACTAAGGGCCACGAGAGCATCCATAACGACAATAAGACTTAATATGCAAATTTGGTGTGATAGGGATGCAGAGGGTTGAGGGACCCTCCGAGGAAACCAATATCCCGAATAAAAATTCAACAAATGGGGTGGAGCTCGCGGTTGAGAGCTTAACTATTTCTTTGAACTTGTTTAGCCGATAAGACGACGGAATATGGTACTCAGTCTGTTAGCTCCACAGACAGTTCATGATTGTAAGGATTTGCAATCGTAAAAGTAATAACTTAAGAATGAGATAAGGTAGCTCAAGTGAGACCTTAAGATTCTGCTGAGTGGTAAGACACGATTGTGTCTCTATACCTTTTTAACGAATTTCGATGATCATCGAGTTCAAGTTCATACTCATGTCACATTGGATACCATTAAGCCCACTCATTTATAATTCATTATTTGCATAAAGAGGCGTCCCAATTTATGTAAATAATGGATTGATAAACTTATGGTTCGGGGATTTACAATTTCTTTATTTAACTGAAGAGGCGTCCCAATCCTTTCAAATAAAGAGATTATAAATCATCCTACTTAATAATTCCCGATGCAATACGCATAATCAATAAACTTCAAGGTGATTGACATGACGATGCATGTGCTTAATGGAGTATGGGACGAGTGTTTAACAAACTCGTCTTCTGAGACGGGGAGTCAAACTATCAGAGAAATCGACCTAGAGTTCAAGATAGTCAATGAGTACTCGGTTAAAGTAAACCAGGTAAAAGTCTTTATGAACGAGTCAATCATAGCAATTATCATATAAATCCTCCTATTACAAGTCCCGCCCATACAAGACTTGTAATACTTAGATTTATACATAATCCCATGTAAACAGAACTGTGACGGGCTTTGTTAACATAGCAATTATCATATCAATCCTCATATTACAAGTCCCGCCCATACAAGACTTGTAATACTTAGATTCATACATAATTCCATGTAAACAAAATTATGACGGTCTCCGTGTAATACAATATAGTATAAAGCTATGAAGAAAAATAATATCCTTAGAGACCATTGTTTAACTTACAATGTCTGAGAACGAAGTGAGACCATTGTGCAACTCACAATGTCTAAGAAGTAAGATGAGACCATTGTATAACTCACAATGTCTGAGGTATAATTGAGACCATTGTGCAACTCACAATGTCTTAAGAAATGCTCTGGTATTTATATAAATAACTCTTATATAAATAAACGTGCGATATACGCAAAAGATGTAAGCATATATATTACATATATGTATGTCATGTAAGCACTTAAGGTAACAAGTAACCTAAGCAAGTAAGCAAGTAGTGTGTATGCACTTTGAAAATGTTTGTTGTGATGCAATATTTGCGAAAACGGCTATAGTCTAGGGTAAAATATGCAACCTAGTTCTCTATAGCCAGTGCTCTGATACCAATCTGTAACACCCCCAAAATTCGTGTCGCAGCGGAAGTATGTCCGGGGGCGTTACTTCATAATACACAACGCTAGATACAAGAGAACGACCTCTAAATGTGTCGTTTGAAAAGTAATCTCGTTGATTTCCTTGAAATTGATATAATGTTTGTCCCATAATTGCATCACAATGAAAAGCTTGAAATTTACACAACGAGATTTGATCACTTGTATGTATGTAGAAATCCATGAATGAAATCTTGTCAATTTAGACTCCAATGCACATCAAATAATCCAAGCATCTAATTCACCTGAGAAAAACATGCTTAAAAAGTGTCAACATTAAAGTTGGTGAGTTCATAGATTTGTTTAAGTATAAATGTTGAACCAAAGTTCTGTCAAGTGTGTATGACCATTTAAAATCCTTAAATGTCCTTCCAAAATGTATGTATGATTTTTAGAAATCAAATAGTTGTAAAGTATGCATGACCATTTCAATCCCTAAATAGTCACAAAAATATACGTATGATCGTTGTATCGCAATTGTTCAAAGCATGTATGATATTTATATATATATATCACCAAAATGTTTCAAGTATGTATTGCCACTTTATTCAAGGCACAGTAAATATCCATGTGAGTATAAAACAATGATTACAATTACTCTAAGTTCATGAAACCGATGCACTAATATAACAGTAAGAGTTCATATGTAAGTGTTGTGGGCCTTGCAGGCCCAACCAATCGTAATTTGACATGTTATAACGTTCGTTTGCCCAGTGATAGCTAATCACACGAACGAGGATTGTCAATCTCGAATAGATCTATTTTATAAAATTCGCGTAGACAACATGTTATAACGTTCGTTTGCCAAGTGATAGCTAATCACCCGAACGGGGATCACACCCGAATATATCTATTTCATAACATTCGCTCTCACCCTCCAAGTGATTTACAGTTCATGAAGCTGTGACATAGACTTATATATATATATATACCCATCACAGGTGTCCCCTCCAAGAACACCCGGGCCTTTATTTAAAGAATATGTACTCCCGTTACCGGTGTCCCCTCCAAGAACACCCGGGCAGTACCGTTTTTGTCATCAGTTCAATCCGCTTAAGCTAATCCGTAATCATTTCAAAAGTAAAGTATGCATTCGTGACCAAAAATGAAGTCAAGTAATATATCCCATAACGAGCTATGTAAATGAGTATGTGAACCAATTTGTAATCAACCACGTAAATGCATTTGTAAACAAGCATGTTCTCACCCCAAAAATATATGTAAACAAGTAAAACGTGGGGCTATAAACTCACCTCGATGTTGAAGAACGATTGACAGATAGGCATCTAATATGCACAACACGAACAGAAGACGAAGCGGCTCGATCAAGAAGTTGCAACTAATCTTAACGGCTAAGTCCCACTAGCCTAGGATAATGAATTTGGGTTTCCCGATGAATAGTTACATCAACGCGACACGTTGATAAAAGATTTAGATTTCCAAGTTGTAATGGTTTGGTGGTTGGTTAAATAAAATAAATCAAAAGTAACGCAATGTATGTAATATATCCCGTATATATTACATATGAAAAATATGTCAAGTATATAATTCATACTGTGAATTATATAACAAAGAAAACCAATCAAATAAATAATCGAGGTATGTAATACTTTGTAAGTATTAAATAAGAAACGTGAGAAAAAGATTTGAATAGAACATTCCGACACGTTCGTAAATCACCAATTTAATCAATAGAAAGTTCTTGCATAAAAGTATACTCACGTCTTAAAGTTATGAATTAAACAAACGATGTTTGGAAAGCTTTTACAAAAGTTATGATTTTTCCTTTTAGTCAGGAATTTATAAAATAATATTTTATAAATTTATCTTTCGTCATACTGACGGATCGTAGCTAGAATTGATGTCTCATTTGTAAAAGTATAGTTTTCGTTCGTTGTCGGGTTGTTGTGTAGTTATATTTTTATATATCTTTAAAATATAACTTAGTCTCTTTTACCGGGTTTCTAAAATAATAACAGTTTTAGTGAATCATTAATAAATATAGAAAATTATATGAATTTCATCATGACCTTTCCGGTTATATAACTTTTCCCATATTTATAAAACATAATGTTTTCTTTTCCACTTTTCAACAAACCGCGCGTTGCTAAATATCTACGTGTTTTAAATATATATTTAGTATATTTATAAATCTAATACCAAATTAATAAATATCATATTTATTTAACCATTAACCACCATTTTAGTTCCGATTTATAATTTATAAAGTCTCGTGTTATATATATTAGTCAAGTGTATAAACCAAACGAACCATCGATGTTTCGCTAAACCAAACGCGCCTTTTGCGTCTCTCTCTAAAACCAAACACCCCTTTTGGGTGTTAACTGCCAAACAAAACACCCCTTTATTCAAATATGTCCAACCAAGCACCCCCTTATGGTACTCTGCTGAACCAAACGCGTCTTTATCGCGTTTTCTTTATCCCAAACGCACCCTTATGTATTAATACAAAGAAACAAACACCCCTATGTTGTTTCGGTTAAACCAAACGCACCCTTGTGCCATTTGGCAGCCAACTAAACGCCCCTTTATGGTGTTTTCTTATGCCAAACGCACCCCTTGGTGCAGTTTTTAATACCAAACGCAACCTATAGCTGCTGCCATAAAACAAACGCACCCTGTTTGGTGATTACCGCAACCAAACCGGCAGACCTTGTGCCATTTACCAACCAAATGAACACCCCTAGCTGTTTACAACAGCCAAACGCACCCTTCGGTGTGCGTGACAGCCAAACCAAACACCCCCTAGCTGTTGCCACTATACCAAACGCACCCTAAGCTGTTGTAAACAAACCAAACGCACCATGTTGGTGCTATGTTAAACCAAACCCACCCTTGGTAGTGGCTGCCTTAAAGCCCAACGCACCCTTGTTGGATGAGACCCCAAACCCGACGCACCCTTTGGTGTCCTTGAAACCGAACGCACCCTCTCGTGGTGGTTTACCCAACCCGAACGCACCCTAAGATTATGACAAAACCAAACCCACCCGCTGGTGCAAATACCATACGCACCCTAATAGTGCGATGGCTGTGGCGGTGGCATTGGTGATGTAGAGGTGGTGGGGCAGTGGTGAACATGGCAGAGGTGGTGGTGGTTCGGAGATGGGGTGTAGATGGTGACGGTTAGGAGATGGCGAAGATGGTGAGGATGTGGTGGTAATGGTGATGAGATGGCAGCGGCGGTGGCGCCAAGATGAGGGATTGTGGGTGACGGTGGCTGCGCTGCCGCAGATGGGGGTGGGGGGAGGGGGGAGGGGGGGGGGGGGGGGGGGGGGGGGTGGGGGCACGACGCGGCGCGTACTTGAGAGATCGGAGTAGATCGGCGGTGATCAATGGAACCTTTTTGGGGATTTCGTCGAAAAGTTCGTTCTCACTTTTATTTGTTATTATGTCGAAAAAAGTTTTCCGGCGACGGCGGAGTGGTGGTGGCCGGAATCCGGCGGCTGGCCGGTGGCCGGAAATCATGGGAGAGGGAGAGAGTGTTTTATGTGTGTGTGTTTTTATATAAAAGAATGAAATGAAAAGTTATTAATGTTTTATTTATAATAAAACTTTTAAAATAAAGTGACAAGTACAAAATAGTGTAGGGTAAATTTTGTAAGTTTTTATCATAGTTTTGATAACTATCGATTTGGGACTCATTTGAACTAGTTAACGGTCGATTCAGGACACGAAACTTGCGCCATTGTTTTCCAAATCATTTTTCCCATAAAAACGAGTATTCACTCGACTAATTTTTTTTAAACGTTTTATAAAATTTATTTAAAACGTTTATTATTTATTTTGTATATTTCCGATAAACTTTGTCCGTAAATGATCTCTTACTCGAATATTTGTGTCTTCAACAAACGTTTAAAATGCTAAGTAATTTATTAAATATTTTTATTTAATAAAATGTGATAATTAAATATAATTTAATCATTTTCTGCATCGGAACGTGTTGTTTCCATTTCTAAAACTTTGTGAGGCTGTTTTAGCCCCTTTTCTGTTCGTTTTCAAGTCTCGGGTAAAACTGAAAAGTTGTCAGGAATATCGTTTTACATCAAATTGCTTTAGAGTCCGAGTTGTGAAAACGCGATTTAGTGGTTCGTTTTTGATAAATCAACTATGAATTAATATATATCTTTTTCGTTTTCGAATCAAATAAGTTAAAAATAACTTTGTACCCGAGGTGTGTAATAATAAATATGATTTATTATTGAAATATGTTTCGAAAATTTTACCAGTTATGCAGTAATCGTTTTATATGACAATAAAATATTTTAAATCTAAATTCCCAAACCCATACCAAACATACCCACATATATACATACTGTTAGACCTAGTTTTATGTAAAGTGATGGTCATTAATATTCCTGAACCTTGTATTAGTCTAGTAAATGTTCCTTGGAATTCTAAAAGCTAATTAGGCCTAGTTACGGGCTTTAAAGCCCATTAGTTATCAAGCCCGGCCTTGGAAGCCCACTTAAACCCAAGCCTAGCCCATATACTCAACTATATAAAGCCCTCTCCTCATGTGGAGAGGGTGTTGTTCATTTTATTTTCATTTAATGTGTAGCCATTTTCTTTTGATATTTCTCTTTCTAAACTCATCTCTCTCTCTAGTTCTTCCTTTTAATTTTATGTGTGTGTGATTTGATAAGTATAACACACACCTTTTTAGTTTCTCCACATATAACAAGCACCCTCAATATTTCTTGAGAATCGCCTATGCAACCAATGTTGGTTCAAAAGTTTTGTCCACTTTCTATGTCTTCCGCTGGAACCATTCCCATCAATCTCGGAGCAACAAAAAGATATAAAGAATTTAGCAGAATAGTCAGTTACTCCAAACAAAAGCTGGATAAGTATTTATTTATGTTTCGATGATGCATTATATACAAATAGTTCTACCAATGACAGTTCCAAGGTATAAAGTTATTCGTATTTTGGGTCATAATTTTTTGTGCCACCTAGTTATTGAAAGACCAAATGGCAAAGAAACCTAAAGTATTAACGGCAGTAAACTAATCCTTTTCACCATCACAACCATATTCTATAAACCAATGGAAGTTTGTATTTTTACAAACCCGCGACATGAACAATCTAACCTAAAACTGTTGGAATCCCAAATCAAATAAGTTTTACTCAAATAACCGTGATCCCAAGTCATAAAGGTATTGTCGCGTTGGATCACACATCACAATAATCACAAAATATGGTGTCATTTTATGGCATCCGGTTTTCTATATGCCAAAAATCACAACCTATCGGGTTACCAAATCACCATATGGCATCACTTGTGTGCGAGTAACAATATCCCTTAGTTTAAGCATAATCGAAATGTCATATATCGTCTTCAAATGGTATCTTTTTTACTTTTGACTACAAATGAAGGGCTAAACATTAAACGACACAATTTTGGTACTCAAAAATTGTTTTTCTGTTTTCGCCGAAATACTTCGGTGGCTAAAAAATAAGGCTTCTTTTTATACAAAACAATTATTATCGCAGAAAAATCACAACCCGTCGGCTAAAAAACACGTTTCTATACTGTCCAACTAAAACAAATACTGGCACTTTATTATTTTGTATAAAAGAATACACGACATGTCATATTGAAGATGGGGCAAGTAACAACATCCGTTAGTTTAAGCATGATTTGAAACATCATATTAAACGATACCGTTTTACTTTTACATACAAATCAAAGATGAAACATAAAAAAAAACTTTTGGCAGCACAAAGCACACAACTTTTAAGATTCAGTGTGTATTTTGGTTTAGATACTTTATTCTCTACAAAATCAACTGCCTTTTTATAACAAGCATTTTTTATCAGGGAAAAATGACAACAAAAAAGCTAAAAAAAAGATGTCCCTATATCGCCAAACTAAAATAAACACCCGTGCTTAATTATTTTGCCCATTCGCCTACCAAAAAAAATTATGATATCCTGTTACTACAGTGTGATGTTGCATAAAAGCTAAAAGTTTTGTGGCATAGAATCCGCATCATTTTATTAGCTATGATCATACAAAAAATAAACACTTGCGATTTAGTAATTAGACAATTTGAAATTAATAGACCCTCTCATTGCAATATGATATTCTATAAATCAATAATCTAACCCACAAGAACATCAATCTACAACATGCAATAACATCACCCAAATCAGATCTACCAAAGCAGGAAAAATTGGAGCATGCAACAACTAAAGCTCCTGTCGGCTAAAAAACATGTTTTCCTTATACTGTCAGACTATCATAAATACCGTCGTTTAAACATATACATGACATGTCTTGTTGAGGAAAAGGCAAACAACAAAATCCGTTATGTAAGTATAATCTCAAATATCATATTAAACGGCAACGTTTTACTTTTAGATACAAATCACGCTTGAAACGTTAAACGGTAAACTTCAGCCGCCTTTTTATAACAACTATTTTTTATCAAAACAAATTGACAGCTCTAAATCTGATTAAATGTTCATTAATTGCCAAACTAAAATAAATAGTTGTGCTTTATTCGTTTGCCCATTCGACCACAAAAAAACATTACCTATCACTGCACTCTGGTATTGCATAAAGGCCGAGATATTTTCGGGACAAAATGAGAGACCTTTTAGATTGAATCTGTGTTCTCTTTAAAATACTTTATTAGCTACAATCGAACAAAAGATACCGAACATAAACAGTAACGCCTACACCTACAATTTTGGCTAACTATTACAATATGTCAAATATAATAAGTTGTTCTATTCATCAATCTAATCAAAACCCCTAAACCAATTAAAACTTTAATTAAATAAACTTAAAAAAATATAAAACCACAACATGCAAGAACCACATCTTTAACATATCTACAAAAGCATGAAAAAATACAACATGCAACAACTTTAGGTTAAGAATCAATAGCCAAAACACCTCCAATTACCTCTAAAAGGACATTTTATAATATATCAACCATAATAAGCCGTTGTACTCGTTACTACGACCAAAACTCCTAAAACAATTACAACTTTAAATGGCCAAATTAAAATCCTCCAAATTTCAACACAATCAGAACTGATTAAGTAAATAAATTAAAATGCATGACTTAGATGCAAGATACGATCGCCGGTTTAATTCGCTCACCGCGCATCTAACAGTCGTGTATGGGTGTGCCTCGATTCTTGTTTTTGTGTGTGTGTCTAGAATTTTCTCTGCATGTGTGTGTTTTTTAAGTATATAAACTGACGTTCTAGGCATCAAAACGATGCCGTTCTATTCACCAACATTATTAAGCTGCAATGACCAGCCCAAACGACTTTGTTTCACTCTTAACGACGTCGTTTAGCCAAAGTACACTCTAAACCGGTACAAGCCCAAGGTGAAATGATCGTTTTGGCTCCCTCAAAACACGATCGTTTGCTTCGCTATTGTATAAAAGAGTAATTAATTTCATGCCTAACTTATAGACTTCAATTAATCAATACTATATATAAAGTACGAACTTAAAAATGAGTAATGTTGTTTGATTAAATTATCACTATTTATAAAAGGAAACTAATTTATTAAATATTTAATTAATCAATTATTTAATTACTTAATTATTTAATTACAAAAGCAACCTAATACATATATATTTATATATACATAAAAAAGAGACACATAAACTAATGCTACCATACAACCGGTAAATCTGGTATCAAGCGTCATACTAGAACTATAAGTTCGTATGTATAATTATTTGCTGCTATGTATCATTGTTTTGCGCGCCTATTCGTCTAGTTAAAATAAAAGAAGATCGTATCACTATTTTAATATACGAGGACAAAAATTTGATAGCATTTGACATTTAAAAAATACAGTTGACACGATCCATTTATGTATTCGTGACAATATACATATTTATATCAATTTTGTGTGGTTGGTTTTTGGGCTTTAGTAATTAATGACCTTTAATTTTTACATGTCTTAAAATTAGATTAAATACCAAAATGTTGTTAAGTTTTTGCAAACAAATTGGTTCGCATTTTGTAGTTGCTTTATTCCTTTTTATTCAGTCTTTTTCGTTGTTATCTATCTTGAAAATGTTGCAATTTGGCAATCCTCGTACAAATATTCATAATCATGAAAATGGTGAGCTTGTGGAACCAATTAGTTCAATGAAAGTTTTGGTCATTTGTCATAAGAGAGAGTTCCCTACATATCTTGTAGAGGCCCTAAATTCTTATTCATTTGAAGGTAACATTCTTATATTTAATGCTACTAGTATGTCTTTACAAGTGAAATCTTATACTTCAAGAGTTTAAAGAAACAAGCTTATTCACTTTATCTACATAGTTAATTATAGATTGATTAATATAAAAATAGACATAGCATGAAATTAATAGGATTGAATTTTCATCTTAGTATGTCCACTTGTGGTGGTTTTTCATCTCAAGTAATCTTTTTAATTCAAAGATACGATTAATTTTGTTTCTCTAAATGATACTTGGGATAGTTTTAAAATCAAATCTAATTTGAAATCCATATCTTTTCCCTTATCATAGTTTAGTACTAATATAAAAAAAATACAATGCACAATTTTTTTTATAAGAGATGTATTTAGTTTTAATTTCATGTTATATCCAATTTTTATTGATAGTTTAACTAGCACTAGACAACTACTCACACATAGCGGTGACCATGTATAATAGAGTTAATTTGTAAATGCAACTTTTTTGTTATGTATATATAGGTTTGGAGTAAGTGGGAGTGAAAAAATTTAGTGTTTTAAATTGTAATCAATTATTTAAATATTTAAATATTTCATCGCCTTTTATAAGTAGAGGTATTTTACACGTAGTATAGATTTTTAACTCACTTTTAAGTGTTTATGTTTAACTAAACGTGTTTTCTTTTTATATGTAGTATATACTTTTGATATTAATTATACTTTATTTTGATCTAGTAATTACATAAATGTAAAAGGTCAACGGATGTGTTTAAATTGATTTTTATATGGCTTCCAAAATTATGTGATTGGCGCGAAATTTTATATGATTGCGGTTTTTGTTTCGATCTGCATTCAAAATCTTTAAGTAAAAATAAAGAACACGTGTATAAATTTATGATAAAAATATTCCAAATTCTAAAACTTCTTGACAAATCTTAAATGTTAACTATAAGTAATTTATTTTTTCATTTATTTTTTCCAGTATTTGGTTAAAAAAAATATAAGATACAAATAATAAACATATATAGTATTTAAAGTATTCATATGTAACTTTCATATGTTATTTTGTGACTTATGTTAATTTGGGGTTCTTATTATTTTTTATTTTGAAACTCCGCTTTATTCACGTTTTTTATTGATATGCACTTTGATATATTTTCGACAAACTTTTCTTTTCTATTTTTCTTATATCTTTTTACATTATTTTTTTTTACGTTTTTTTGTTTTTTCGTTTTTTTCTTTGTCGTTGAAACTTGCATGAGAAATCACATGTGATTAAACACTAATTTGAATATTTTAATAAAATCACATGTGATATTAGTGATAAATCACATATGACATTCGTATTAAATCACATATGATATATAATTATAATGAAATCACAAGTAATTGGATATTGGAGTTAAATAACATATGATATGTAATTATAATAAAATCACAGGTAATTCGATATTAGTGTTAAATCAGATATGATATTAGTGTTAACTCACTTGTGATTTTATACGAAGATTCAAGCTAGTGTTTAATAATATGTGATTTCTTCATGAAAGTTTCAACAACGAAAAAAACGAAAAAAACATAAGAAAACGAAAAATGTGAAATAAACGAAAATAAGTTTTTTCGAAAGTATATTACAGTGCCCATTTATAGAAATATAATTAAATGCTGGTTGTGACGATATAATTTGTTTTGTCTAACGATTAACGATTCATGAGATATTTAAATTATAAAAACAAATAAAATATTAAAATCCTCTAGCTATAAATGTTTTAACTGTATAAAGTAATGTGCTACTTTCTACATAAATAATTTTTGTATTGAACACAAGAACTTAATGTGTGTGTGTGTGTATATATATATATATATATATATATATATATATATATATATATATAAAATTATATATAATTTTTGTATTGAACACAAGAACTTAATGTGTGTGTATGTCTATATATATATATATAAACAAATGAAATATTAAAATCCTCTAGCTATAAATGTTTTAACTGTATAAAGTAATGTGCTACTTTCTAACATAAATAATTATTGTATTGAACACAAGAACTTAATGTGTGTGTGTGTGTGTGTGTATATATATATATATATAATTTTTGTATTGAACACAAGAACTTAATGTGTGTGTGTGTGTATATATATATATATATATATATATATATAGAGGAATGTTAAAATAAAAAGACAAATATTCGTGATAAGGATAAAAAGAAAACTTTTTTTAAAAAGTTCTCGAAAAATTCCAAAAAAATTCCAATAAATCGGGATGTTGGTTTCATAAAACTTTTGTAAAAAGAAGTTTTTCTATTTTGAGTTTTTTTACGTTTTTTTTAATGCGCCAAAAAAAAGCAAATTTGATTGCTCTCTTCTTCAATTTTTTGATGCACAAATTTTTTTCGGACTTGTTATAGTTTGATGCGCAATAAAATTTTGATGCAAATAAGTCAAAAGATGTTGGGTACAAAAAAAACGAAATTTTGATGCTACAAACATTTTTTGTTTCTAATTTTTTTTTCGGCAAAATATCCACTTTTAGAAAAAAAACTTCCTTTCAAATTTTTTCATGCACCAAACATACTCGACTAGTGGAATTTTTTCAGAATTTTTCGAGAACTTTTTTAAAAAATAAATAAATACTTTTAATCCTTATCACGAATATTTGTCTTTTTATTTTATCTTCCTATCCTATATAATATTATTCTATATATATATTTTAATTATATATAAATATTATATATATATATATATATATATATACACATTCAGCGCAATCATGATTCATCAAATATACTACTTCATCAGCGCTAACATCACAGTCCATCTATTGTATTTTAGAATGTCCTAAAGTAATTGTACAATTGTCGGTTTAACCGGTTAAAAATAACATTTGTGGGCTGAGATGCTATTTGATTGGTTTTGGTTGAAGAGTGGAATAATGTCATTTTTTTTAAACTATGTGTTTTTTTTTTTTTTTTTTTTTTTTGAACAGCGTGATGTTATGTGAAGAAACTTAGCAAGAACTAGAATTACAGAGAATCATAAGAAGGGTTTTTTAAAGCCAATCATCATACTGAACGATGCTTTACATCTAGACTTTACACCAATAAAAAGATATGGAAACAACATCATCCCAAAAATAATCGCCTTGAAGGTTTCTTCTCCTCGAAGAGAAGTTTGTTTCGATAAGACCACCCAAGGCACCCAAACCAAAAAAGGACACGTTGGATCATCATTTTAACTTAGACTGTAGACGTAAAGAGCGCTCATTCAGTTGATCCATCAGTGAAGGAGTTAACTGTTGCGAATATTCGAATTATCCCACCAAGAACAAATTTTTGCGCGCTATTTGTCTGACTAAACAACAACTAAAATAACTATTATGTCTTCGTGATTCAACCCCCTATCACAAATGGGACAAAGGATAGTAATCGATTCAAACCTCTACGCGAATATTGAATCTCGTAGGAAGCGCTTCCAATTTGATTTTCCAAGCTTGATTATTCACTTTATCGGGACACTTTTATCCAAAGAGTTTTAGATATCAACCGTCAAGAGGTTGTTCATCAAATAAAATCTCCGAATTGTAGCGACAGAAAACTCCCCCGATCCCTTAACGCCAGAACCTCTATCAGGACACGGGATTAAGCACGATCGGAATATGAGCAAGTCCGTAGCTTCTTGACTGAGACTGTCTCGATTCCTCCTCTATTGCTGCGCGGAAGTTATTATACAAGGCTTGGGCTCATTTAGCTTTCATACAGATTGACGCATCTTTTATATTATCAAGAGCTTTAATACGGGGAAAGGAAATGAGAGCTTCAAAGGCTGGGCCACTCCAAATATCGTCCGAATTTGTAGTTTCTCCATCTGCCAACTGTTATATACATAAATCACGCATGTAATACCTTGATCTTTCAATCTTCCTGATTCATTAATAATATCTCTCCAGCAGGACATGCTTAGCATATTTTGAGACCTTTATTTACCTCACCATCAACTCCGTAAATAGCCTTAATTACTATAGGACCATAAAGAATCATTTATGGGAATAAAATCTCCAGAACCTTTTCATCATAAGGCCTCTGTTAAGAGCAAAGGCTTGAAACTCCAAGACACCATTTTTGCTTTGGCGCCAACCACTTATTCCATTTAACCAAGAAAGATTTGTTACTTTTAGCTCATGGACCATTAATAAAAAACTGGCATCGGATAGATTCAATGCGAACGATAGCACCGTTTTTAAAGGGACTTTAAAGATAGACATGGGGATATATCGTATCGATCCTAAGACCGATTTAAGTAAGTAATGCCTACTCCATTTGAAAGGGACTTTAATTTTCATTGGATAAGCGGATTTACCTTATCAATAAATTTCCGTCCAAGCTGTGTACATGGAATGTTGCTCCTCTTTTGTAACCTAAGTAAGTAACGGCGGTTATTAAGAATTAGACAACCCGGTTTTGATGCAGCTACTTTGATTCTTATCATCTTCAAACAGTAACACCATATCTTGCTTTTAGACATATTGATACGTTTTTTTAAGCGGAGTCGAAAAGACAAGAAGATTCCAAAACATGAACAAGAGTATTATATTTAATCATCACACCATTTGACCCACAAACACCGCATCGTCCGCATAGAACTATGAGAATGATTCACCAAAGGCTTAGGATGAATTCCTTTAAATAAAACCGACGTCCACAACACTTTGAAATGATAAAGGTAGGCTCTCCATATTAACAATAAATAAAGGAATGGAGATAAAGGGTAACCTTGCTTAAGCCCTTTGAAGAATTGAAATTCTTCCGTATGGACTCCGTTTTATGATGATGGACCCCTCGAAGATTCTTAAACACTTTTGAATCCAATCCCGGCCACTTATTGCCAAAACGAATGTGTAAGTGACATCATCCAAGAAATCCCAAACGAAAACCGAATTCATTAAAGACTTTTCGAAATCAACCTTGAAGATTAAGGATTGCTTTTCTTGAGACTTTCACCATTGAATGACTCATTAAGAATGAATGGCCCGTTCTAAGATTTTTTGTTCTATCTGAAATAAAAGCCGGATTGAATGCATTAAATAATATCACCAAAAACTCCACACAAGTCGATGGCAAGATCTTAGGCTATGATTTTGTTTAATGCTTCCATAAGACTAAGTTTGTTCTAAGTTTTAACCAAATTTGCGTCATGAAAACTTTCGGTTAAGGCTATAGAAATCAAGCTTACATCCCTTGGAATGTCACCGAGGTAAAGAAATATTAACGCCTGCAAACACATCATTTTCAATACATGTCCTAATTTTTTCTATAAAAGCCAAACGAAACCATCCGGTACCAGGAGATTTGTCGGACCACTATCCCACACCGCCTTCTTTTCTTCCTCTTTAGACACCGCACCTTCTAATTCAGTTGTGACGATAGACATAGTCTTAGGAAAATTCATATCAATAAGGAATCGATTAGCAGAAGGTTTTTCTAATTTCTTTTCCGAAAATGAAGAAAGAAAAAATTCAGATTTAATAACTTCGGATTATCTTGCCACTTACATCAACCATAAATACACTTCGAATGTTAGGACTTGGACTTCTTTTTTTATTCCAAGACCCCTTGAAATATAGAGCAGTTCTCACCCCCTCATCGCGCCATTTAACCTTAGGCTTTTGAGCCAATCCATTACATTGGAATTTTATCAAGGTATTGAATGGATTTAATAACCTCCATTCTTCTATGTATACATGATATCAGAAGCTAGGCCCTTCATCAATATCAGCATTATTTGTTAAGACTTTCTTTAAGTAATACCAGAACCTCCATTTCTTACTTTATAGATTTTAAGCCACTCACGGAATTTTACCTTTAGAAATTTAAACTTTTGCAGCACGTTCCTGCATAGCATTTGTTTCAAAGAGGCAGAATTCCATTTTCCTACGGTCTTTAGGTGTCAATGACCAAACTTATTAAAACCACAATTCCGTCCAATGGTTTGAATACCTAAACTGGGATTCGGGCCGTTAGTCATGATTGGATACACGAAGAGAATCGAGCGTGTTCCGATAAGAATCTATCCAAAGAAGTTGCACATATATCGGATATTGAATTAATTAAATTTCAGATATAAAAAATCTGTCAGTTTACTCATCTTAGTAGCGGTATTTGTGACCCATGTAAACGAACTACCTCCTAGCGGGTATCTCTCAAGGGCCCGCATTTGCAATAACGTTGTTTGAACTTATCTGCACCTTGACATTAAAACCGATCCAAATCTTTCAGTTTTCCGTCTCAAGACTTCATTGATATCGCCCATAATTAGCACACTCACCGTCCCATCTATTAATAATATACTTCCAAATAATTCCCATAAAATCATTTTTGTCTCTCAAGTCGTGAGGAGCTTAAACCGAACCATCAAGATTCTTACACCAGATTTCAACCAAGTACCCGAATTTAATGATAAATTCCGAAACAAGTAAACATTATTTTTGGAAAGAATTAGGATCCCAAATGCAAAGAATTCCTCCCGAATTGCCCACAGAAATCGCTGATGAGAGTAAATCAAAAAGTTTAATTTCCCCAACAAGCTTGAACACCTACAGGTTCATATATTCTCCATTTTTGTTCCTGAAGAGCCAAAAAATTCACTTTATTTTTTAAACACAACTCCTTAACCCAATCTCTTTTGGCCTTTTGGGCTAGGCCTTGAATGTTCAAAGAAAGACAATTCATCGATTAACCCCCGACACTCCTTGAGATTCAATAATCTCACTTATATTATTTACACAACCTTTCATATTATATCCTATTGCTTGTCCTCCTTCTCAAAGTTCCTCCAGACACACAAAGGATAGACCCCCCTGATTGCGGAGCCTAACTGGTTTTTTAAAGATACCAGAACACACTGAGCCCGACATCTCATCTTTAGAACCGTTGTAATTATTTATCCTTTCCTGTTCATTATGTTCTTTCTCCACGATACGAGGCGATGTAACATCATTAACGCTTCTCCCAATATCTTCTTGCATGGAAACCCCATTAGGAGTAAAACCTGGTGGGAATTTGATAATATGATTCAGATTCTGGTTTATGTTAGCATCATTTATCTTTATTTTTGTAAGGATAGAGTAGATTGCAAAAGGATATACTTCCTGATGGATTCTTGTTTTGTTCTATAAGGGGATCTCAAGTTCAGTATCTGGAACTTTTCCACATCGTCATTACATCATCAAGGTTGAAAGCTCCATGGCTTTTGCAGTGTCTCCTTTAGACCTTCTTCAGTTCATATCATCATCATAATTCATCAGCGAATTCAGGAAACCCATCCAGGGATTTCTTTAGCTGCCGTAATACAAACCTTTACCTCGGATGATAAACTTAAGTTCTATAAATATTATTTCCAAGTTTTTTTGAATAGATGCATAATCTTTTGATATAAAAAACCATCTTTTTCCTGATTCTTCGGTGTCAAGAATTCTCCCCATCTTACTAGCAATCTTTTTAAAGGTTTTTTTAGACCAAAGTTTATAAATGGGACTCCTTCGATCTCAACCATAAAATTCTACTTCAGGAACGAATTCGGTAGTAGTTTGTTTTAAAACGTGAAACCACGATCTAACCCCCTTTATTTTCCTTAAATAAAGTCCTTAATTTTAGACGAAGGAAATTCCACCAAAACCCATAGTTCTTCTTTCCAAATTTATTATAAATAATAACATTTATTAAATATTAAATATATAAATTATATATAATATTATATATATCTCAAAATAAAAAAATATTAAAATATATATGAAGTTTGATTCTCGTCAAAAACCTTCATTCTTTAGGACTACTTAAGATTCGACAAAGGATGCAACTCCTTTAACCACTACCACAAAGGTCCTTAGAGTGATCTCTTGAATTAAGAAATCATCATCCAAAACAAATTGATAGCGCAGATTCACAGTCAAATGCTTCAAATGAATATGTGTTTTCAGGCACATGGGTATAAGTTGTACCTGCTTTACTTTGACCCATTTTCGTTATCGATACTCTTTCTTTTGGGGCTCATACACATTGTCTTGAGGCAGTTTTTTTAATCTTCAAAGGAAGTTCTATGAAATCTAGCAACGTTTGCATGAAACTTTGAATCGACCTAACCCAATAGGCAAAGATTACTTACCATCGTTCCTTGTTTAAACACATAATGATCGAACAAAACCGAATCTGTTCCCATCTTTCGATTCTTAAATGGAATAAACGATTCAATATACGTGGTCCGTATTTCTTGCAAGCATGAAACAAATCTTTGGCGGAAAACAGCTCTGGAATTTCGACACATGATTGAAGTGGATGATCTTAGCCTACATCTTCTTCTTTTGTTCTAAAGTTACCCTTGATACAATGAAAAATTGAAAAATGAATTTGTAGATAACGACAGAAACGAAACCCTAAAAAAACATATAAAGTCCCCTATAGTCCCAAGTTAAGGGATGCGCATAACTCACTCGTTTAGAGATCGGAATCAACAAGTGATGAATCTCAATAAACAGGGTTTTTATAACAAAATCGCGCTCTAGGGAAGGTTTTATAGTAGCCATATTTCGAATTATGGACTCATAGAGGCCGAAGGGGATTGAAAGGAGATCTAACACTAATGTTTGTATCGTCGAATCGAATAAAGCAGGATGTAGCAGATAAACAATGAATAACAAACCTAGATCTCACAAATCAGATGAATAGTAATTACTTCATAGAACCAAGAAATCGATTAGAAATCGAAACCCTAATTCTAAAAATCACGTCGAATCTAACAAGAGAGATTAGAGAAAGCTATTGTCGATCTACACAAATCAAACGTTATTCGATGAATGGAAATCAAACAGGTTAGGCAAATCGATTAGATGAGTGGATCTTGGATCTTGAAGATGGAGAGGATGAGGACACATAAATGCATTAGAAATGGCAAGTCATTTTTTGGGAAATCTTGAAAATTGTATCACGGATAAACTTGAAAGTTAGTAAATTATAACTTCACATCTCACAAAATAATTTTTTTAATAGTTTAATTTAATGGTGTTGACAATAAAGTAAGAAAGAAAATGTACATAATGCTCTTTCTATTAATGCAATGTATTTATTAGTTAACTTGGTTTTCCACCTATTAATGCATAATTAGAATGTCAAGTACTCCATGTTAGATAGTTAGAGGTAGGGTGTTATCGGGTCGGGTATCGGGTTTTCTCGGGTTTTGATATTTAGAAACTCACCTGCAAGGCCGCAACCCAACCCGATAAGGAATCGGGCTATCGGGTTCGGGTGGTATTCGGGTTGAGTTATGTCGGGTTGGGTGATTCGGATTATCAGGTGATACTATAGATGAGCAAACAATAAATTACTACTAAACGTAACTTGATCAAACAACAACTTAATAGTACAAGTCAATGACAACTTTATTGAACTATTTTTTGTCATCAACTGTATAAGACCAAACATAATATAGCATTTTAGTAAGTCTCTTTTAGTTTTACTGGTACTATTCATATTCTGTCACCAACTGTATACGATCAAACTTAATAGCAGTATAGGTTCATATCACTTGTTACAAGTTTATAAAATCCTTATAGAAAGAAAACATTTTTCCTCCAAAACGCTCTTATACATCTTATAAAACATTTACTCACTTGTTAAAAGTTGAAAAATTAAGCACATGAAAAATAACTAGTTACTCTTGATCAACTAGCTATCTGAATAAAAAATTTAGTAAGGTTCTATATATATATATATATCTTATAAAGCATTTAACCACTGTTAAAGTTAAAAATTAAGCACATGAAAAATACCAAAGTACTCTAAATCAACTAGCTATATAAATTAAAAATCTAATAAGAAAACTACGAATCTACAACCCATATTAAATAACTTTCTAATATTGCTTAGAAAAGTTTTATATTAGAAAGACAATATGCTTGTTTCAAATTTAAAAAAAAATGATTAAATTTTGAAATTTAAAATAGTTAATTTTGAAATGTAAAATAGTTAATTTTGTAATTTATTGAATTTTATGAACCAAACTTATAATAATTTTTAAATAAAAGGAATTTTAATAATAAAAGTTTCCATCATTATAAGCTAAATGTAACAAAAAAAATATGCAATTGAACAAAGCTGTTTACCATATAATTTACCATATTTTTGTTGTTGCCGCATCGCACGGGTTATGTGCTATGTGTTTTTCTAAGAAAAAACACTTTTTCATAAGCAGGAAATAAATATTTATTTCACTTCAGTAATAAGCTTTTATAAATAAAATCGATTGAAAACATCAATCAAGTTATTAATTTTATGAATACTATTGTACTCCCCAAATTGGCAAATTCTTAAAAATAGTTCTCTGCATTTCACAACCTCAACAAAAGCTCCACCTTATCTGTCTTTAAAATGTCTTAAACTGCACAAAAAATATTTCTCTAGTTAAATCTTTTAGATTTATTATCAACGTTAATGAGCTAATACAAGACTTGTTTCTCAAAACTACTTTTGAGTATATTAAATTGTTAGATGTTTAGTTAACTAAATATAAAAATAAAAATTATAGTAGTACATTTAGTTTTTGCCGTTCCAAGGAATATATGTAGCTTTTGAAAACATGCCATGATTATATATGAATTTGGACTTGATGAGGAATGTGGTTCTGAAGTAGAATACTTATGGACATCGTCGACGTATGAATTAATTCTTGGGAGGTCATATGAAACTTTTTATACGATGTGTTTGCACGATAACAAGAAAAAAATCGCAAAATTGTGTTGTTAGTGTTGAATACTTAATTAATTCCTTATTATTTTGGTCTTGCTAGTTACATGTGTTTATCAATCTGGAGCTGCTTTAAGATTGTTATCAAAAAATACGAGCAAATATGATCTCCTTCTTGTTGATTGTTCAACAAATGCTGTGGATATTCATACATTTCTTGAAGAAACAAAAAACATGGATGTACTATCCATTGGTGAGTTATAAATCACACTTTAATATGAATATCTTGTGGGTTAATGTAGTACTTTTCGTTTTTTTTGGGGGGGCTTATATCATGCTTTGTTAACTTTTATTCGTCTTTTTCTTTTCCTATACTCAAGTGATGTCTGAACAAGATGATGATGAATTCATAATTAATGCTTTTATGAGTGGCGCATTTCTTGTCATGAAGAAGCCACTTACCATGGAATCGGTGAGCCTTTTACGTCAAGATGTCATTAGAGAAAGAATCCGTAAGCGTGAAAACCATAGAAACAAGAATAGGAATCTTAAGGTTGAATCTCAAGCAATAGGAACACAGAAAAATGTGAATGTGGGTAGTAAAAGGAAGGATAGAGGTGAGTCATCAAAGCAGGCTACAAGCAGTAACTATGAGAGTAATCTAGTATTTCATTGGTCCGGAGATGATCATAGTGTTCGCACCGTGAAGAAGAGGGCATGTGTGGAGTGGACACCAGAACTTCATGCAAAATTCATGAATGCTGTTCTTCAGCTTGGCGAAGGTAACATTACTTCACCTGACAGCATCCGTTCGAGTTGTTTCATTTACTTCTATTATGCGTCACATAAATAATGAACTTCATAAGACCTTAAAATTTTGCATTTGGGAAAATTGCAAGGAATGGTGATAAAACTATGTTGCAATGTATATTTGGGGTATTAATTATTATTATACTTTTTTCTCATGAAAAAAAATTTGTATAGTAACTATGTAATTTTGTTTCATAAAAGAATTTAAAGTACACCCCAGATAGACATTAGCATATAGGAGTAGTACATAACCCTCGATGCAATTTAAAATATGTATAGTAACTATGTAATTTTATTCACGCTCATAAAAGTAGATTTTGTTTACATGTTTATAAGAGTGAACAACTGACAAGAAGCAGTAAAATACATATATTTTGTATGTGATTCCTCAAGTGCGATATTGAGCCAAGCTTTTCTGTTTTGATATCAGGATGTTATCCAAAGGATATACTTGATCTCATGGCTGTCCCTGGTCTTACGAGGATGCAGGTTGCTAGTCATCTTCAGGTTAGATTTTTAGATCAAAATTTTCATTGAATTGTCTTTGTTATTTACATTATGTTATCTTTAACTTGGTAGCCACTCTTATGGTAGTGATGGAGGTTAATTATGTAAAAGTGTCTGTTAGATGGACTAGCGATGAGCCAATTATAATCTTGACGTACACCTGGAAATTTTTTGTTCATCTCATGATCCGTAAGCTATTTTTGCATTAAAAGAAATTCTTTCTTGTACCAGAAATGCCGCGGGGAAAACTGGAAAACTGATTTAAAGTGTTTCATGCACCCTTCCTCGATGAATCATAAGCTGTCTAGTGATTTCACATCAAAAAGAGCTACTGGAAAAAATTTCGGGCGCATGCCATCTATTGGGTTCAACTTAGCAATGAACAGAGGGCGTCAAAAAGAAGTGAATCACATGACGAACCAAACTGAAAGAGGTTCAATGATGCCGGGATCAAATCAGAGGAATATAGAACAACAAGCTGGGTATACACCATTCTCATTCCAAAGCGGTTATGATTCAAAGCAAGATGAGGAATTTGATCCTATATTTAGTGAAACAATCCTTGATTATATTCAACCTGATGCTGGACAAGGTGTGAATCATCATACATTCTCACCAGATGAAATACAAGCATCGGATGATTTCCTAGATTTCTTAAGAGACCTAGATGGTAATGGTCCAAATGACAACTGGATAGCCGAAAACATTGCTCAGGATCACAGTTATGGCACACCAGATGAGGTACAGTTTTGGATAGCTATTACTCCCTGCATCCCATAACACAAAGACATTCCTAAACAAAATAGTCAAATATGATAAATACTTTCCTAACACAAAGACATTCCTAAACATAATAAACATTCCTAAACTGAGGGCGTAACAGATTTACATGAAATATATGCTCTTTCCCAAAATAATTCTCCAAAATTTTCCGAATCACAAATTTAAAACTGGTCCATTTTTGGGGAACACTTATTTGGACAAAGGGAGTACGGTTTACTAGTATAAACTACTGACTTTTTCTGTATTGTACGGTTTACAGGAAATGAGCTACAAACATATGTAAAGATGGAGTCAAGCTACTTCAGATATCAGTAGCAAGTTAAGGAGATTCTTCTATTAGGAATAATCGCTGTGTGAGAGGACATATTTATATGTGAGTACATTACTGTACCAGCATAGAATAAGACATTAATAAGTGTCATGGATGATGGAATGTTTTATTGTGGTACTGAAGTATGATGTCATATCGTATGCTTGATTATCTTAAGTTGGGCTAGATGTAACAATAACAATGTACTTTTCTTTTATTTCCTGTGATAATGAACATATTGCAATATGCCTAAAAACAACATTACTTTGCTTTCTTTAGTTGTGCTTTCATGTGTTCTTTGGTATGATAACATATCATTTTGATATAATTAGTACCGATTATATAATTGCAAGATCGACCTGATATGAATTTGCTAATGTAGTACTTGCCGGTTTCTCTTATTTTGAGCCATTTACCACGAGAACTTGAAATTTGTGTATAGTACGTAGATGAAATGCTATTACCACAGATAGGGAACAACATAGACTTTAAAAGAGGAACACTTTGTATGTGAGCGATCACCCATGATTTTATATCAGCGTGTTGGTAATCTTTGTGTCTAGATAGGTATTAGTCCGTTTTGTTTTTGAGTCGAATAAGGATCTAGTCATAGGTCGGTTAGTTCGGTCTATAAATAGACATTAGCAGCTTTATAAAGAGAGCTTCATATTCTTCGTACTTTTGAATATTTGGTACCTGCTGATACAGAAGTTAGGTCGGGTCTTGTTTAGTCCGAATATGCAACTATTCAGGTATGTTGCACCTTGTTCTTGTATCAAGTGAACTTTGAAGAACCCTGCACAAGGAATGAAACACCGTTAACCTTATCGTGGGAGCGGATCCCACGATTGAACTCCGGCGTGAGAGTAAGTATATAGCCTTGGAGAGTAATCGAATGTAATTAGGGTTTTTCGTAAGATACATGTATTGATGACAATTGTGTTCCTTTTATAGGCTAAATAACCCTTAGGGTTTTCATATCTTTCGGCCCAAGACACGTCCAATATATAAGGGATTCGGAATTATCCTAACCTATTTAAATAAGTAGAGTATATCTCTTATTTAATTAGGTTATCCATTTCTAACAATAGCTCGTGAAGATACCGCGGCCACGAACCATGTGCTGGCAGCCGTGACCCGTAGGTCCAAGTGGCCGTGACATCGATGTGTGGGCCGAAGGCCCATCGTTAACTACCAAGCCCATAATAGTATGAATGGGCCGGATCGGTCCATACTATACGTCATCATGTCCCCCCAGTCTAGGAGACGTGGCCACGGTCGGGACCGCTATCACGGTTGCTAGACTACCAAATACCTCGAACCTTCCTGAAAACGCTTAATCTCCTAAACCGTATGTTGAGCTCCGCAGCGCAATAATAGGACCCATTTATCAAGAAACGGCGCAAACGGCTGAATGATGGGACGCGTGTGCCCATAACCGTTTCACCTTCCTCTCAATCTTAACCATCCAAAAAGTTAGTGGAGGACACATGTCAATCATCCAACTAGGCACAACTGTCGAGGATGGTATGTGTTTAATTACACACACCTTTTACCTTTAAAAACAAGCTAAAATAACCAAAAACGGACTTAAAATGCCAAAAATATGCTTGTTTTGCTAATTGTGTTGTGCAGGAATGGATATCTAAGAAAAGGACGAAAAACAAAGCCAAAACGACAAAACCAGACACGGAATAGAAAAGCGTGGAAAAGACAAAGTCAAGACAAAGCCCAAGTGTGAAAAAGTCAACCAAAGTCAACCCCGACAAATCCAAAGTAAAAAAGTGAAGAAAAATAAGTTTAGGGGCCAAAATTGCCAAATCCCTAACTTATTTAAGAAAGAATATGAAGAAAATGCTTGTGAGGGACTCATGCTGCCATTTTCCCAAAGTATCAACCACAAGGGCCAATTATGCCAACCCTCCAAAACTATAACCCACAAGGACTTGTGATGAGAGACGAAGTATCACACTTGGGGGGTGTTTCTGCCAACATCCCAAAACTATAACCCACAAGGACGAAACTTGAAATAACCTTATAATCCTTGAGGGGCTTTT
>BQNB010040785.1:0-21831 GCA_026074375.1 Tanacetum coccineum
AATCCGTAACACAACAAACATTATAATAACAAACATCATCATCTAAACATAACTTGAAGCAACTAACATGAAAAGTAACTAAATTAATAATCACAAAGAGAAACCCAAACTATCGATCAAAGTGTAACTGCCAATCAAACCACCTATTGTTCGGATTTGAATCAAGTTGAAGAGTGTTAAATATCCGAGGGAGCCTCATCAGAGTGTTAAAATTGAAGAGTGTCTGATAGGAGTGAAATTGAGTAGTGTGTGTGAAACAATCAGTCGAGAGATGTGTGGGCGAGTTGGGTCGGGTCAAAAGATCCACGTGTATTTAACTTATGTTTATGAACTTATATTTTTAAAATAAAGGGTAAAATAAAGTTTATCATGTTAGCTCTAATAAATTGTAGATTAAAATTTAAAATAAATATTTGTTCAATCGTTTTTAGTAAATCATGTTAGCCTATCATTTAGAACTAATGGTACTTTAATGACTTATATTTCGGAGAAATTTCATATATATTACCACTTATATGTCAATTGAAATTTCATATATATTACCACTTATAAATTTCATATATATTACCACTTGTAGTTGTTTATATGCCAATTGAAATTGTATCATGTACGCAACGGTAACAATAAATGTAACATATTGATCAACAATTTTTGTTATTAACTTTTAAATTTTAGCGATCAGTAATATCGTCACTTTTTTAAACTGAAAAATATCCCCACATATACTTAGTGACGAAAATAGTGACCACTTTTGAGCTTCGTCATTAAATGTTTATTGATGACCAAATATTAGTGTCCATGTACTATATGGTCATTATTTTGCTTAAATAGTGACCAAAAAAAAAGTTGGCACTAAATTCTTGTCACTAAAGGCACTTTTTCTTGTAGTGAAAGTTTGTATCCGCCACTGGGCAAGGTTGGGGTGATAACTATCAAAATTGAATCCGGGTATGTTTTAGGTTTTGATTTTATAAAGATTTGAACTTTTTTTAAAATCTGAATTTGGGTATGTATTTTCTTTTTAGTTTTAGTGAATTTATTAAGACGTTCTCATTACGTAAATTTTATAAAGTTTTGATCTTTATCAAGAGTTTGGATTTTGGTATATGTGAGATGCTTTTTATAATGAATCTGTTGTAATCTTTTTGGTTTTTTGATTGAGGCTATTGTGAGTTTACTTGCACATGATATAGCTCATATTGTGTTAAAAAGGCTTGACCAAAAGCAAAAATATTTAATTGGACAAGATAAACACATCTTTACTTTTTTGTCTCAAAAAGTTTGAAAACTGTTTAATTAACTGTGTGATGTAAAAATCAATACTAACTTTTGGTGTCTTGGTTAATAAAACTAGATCTTCATTTGTCAATCTAATTTTAAGATGTTTTGATATGTTTTTTTAGTGAGTTTCTTGTCATCCAATTTTGTCATGTTTGACATTATAGATTTTAGGAGTTATGTTTCTAGTTCTTAGTTTGTGACCAAGTCTATTTTATATGTGATTACAGGTTGACGGAAATGAATAACAAAGAGTATTTCGAGCAACATGCAAAAATGACAGCAGAGAAACGACTTCCAATAAGGGATGAATCCATTAACGACCAAGTTGTACAAGCATGAACACAAGTCGACAACTGGATTATGTTAGCATTTATTCATCTTAATCATGATTCATGATGTTACTACTCATATCTTGTTTATTACATAGATGGCATACAATGGTTGTCTTGAAGTATGACAAAATATGAAGTTCTAGGGTGTAGTGGGAATAATTGTTTATTGTATAGATGGCATACAATGGTTGTTTTGAAGTATGAAAATAAGAAATTCTAGAGTGTACTGAAAAAAATATAAAAGATACTCGTATTAATTCTATAACTTTACAAAAAGAATAGAATCCAACATTACTAAGTGAATTGGAAAAAGAAAAAAAGGGAAAATGAAAAAAGGGGGAAAAAGACAACAAAAACGATTCAGGGACTAATGGTGCAAGTGCTAAACGACAAAAAAAACAACAGTAAAACATCCGTTGGAAAAAAAATAACATAAAACATACGTTGCAAAAAAACATTACTAAAAGAATTGGAAAAAAAATGAAAAAAGGGAAAAAGATAACAAAAACGAGTTAGGGACCAATGGTGCAAGCGCTAAAGGACAAAAAATAGCAACAGTAAAACACCTGTTGGAAAAAACAAAAAAAACGAAAAAAAATAGCGAGGGACCAATGGTGAAATAATGACGAAAATTTGAAATTACTAAATTGTACATCGTTGAAAAGTCAAACAAACACCGGTTACGTATAACGGGGCTCGAGGGACCAAACGGGTAAGAACAGTGACAAAAAAGGACTAACGACATCGACCCTCGTTATCTAGGGACTGAATCCGCAATCGGACCTAACCATAGGGACGAACAGTGTAATTTACCCTATGAATAATCACAACCTTATGTGTTTAGTTAATTATTTGTAAATTTCTCAAGCTCCTTGCTAGTTTGTTTATATTTACATATATTATTACTGTCGTTAAAAACATGCATATTTCTTCTTTTAAGTTTTCAAACATTTAATTTGAAAGTTATAAGAGCTCACGGTATGGTGAGCTAATAGCTTCGTGCCATGCCACCAACCCAACCCCACGGTGCCACAACCATACCTCATCTCGGCTGGTCAGCCTTTATGTCGTATCCACCAGACCATGTGATAAAACTAATCGATAACATTAAGCCAAAGTCACCATGTGATAAAACCCAAAAAGAACATGTTAAATAGTGGGTTATTGCCAGCCTGCAATTGCAAGGTTCCGTTCCAATAAGCAACAAGCGAATATATATGTGGGGGCCTAGACAGCCTGTAACATTACTTAATGCATTTAATTATAGGAATATTGCATTTCGTCTCTCTCAAATGTGCTTATTTCATACTATCTTCTACTAATATGCTTTTAAAGGTACGTTAAAGTGATTAAATCATTGTCAAATAGTTAAGGAGTAAGTCACGGATTTGTTAACTGGTGTCACATTGGCATATGGTTAGAGCGGAGGGAGTGGTCAGCTGTTAGCTTGACGCCAAGCTTTGGCGTGAAAAAAGGCCATGACGCACCACTCCCAGCATGGCGTCAAGTCTTCTCGCGCCATGGCTAACAGCCCACGCGAAACTTATTTTTTTTTTAAAGTATCTGTTGGAGGACCGTTGGGGGGAGCCGTTTTTAAAAAAAAATACCCCCAAAACCTTAATTTTACCCCTTTAAAAATCCTATAAATACCCCCTTATTATTTCATACTTCACACACACTTTCAATACATCTTCTACATCAATACTTCTCTTTTTTCTTTCAAATATGGATCAAAATAATCTCAACGATTTCGACCCAACCGACACATACGATCATTATGATGCGATCTTTCAACCCGACTATGATCGATATATGCGGGATTATGAGTCGTATCAACATTATGTGGGTTTGTGTGAGCAAGAAGCCGGGGGTTCGAGTGATGGTCCAAAGAGGAGGAGGACATACATATATCGTGAACGAGAAGAGGCGGAACAAAGGCTAATCGACGACTATTTTGGCGACGACGAGTATGAACCTAAATATCCTGAAGAAAAGTTTAGGCGCAGGTATCGTATGAGCTCTAGACTTTTTAATAAAATACTCAACGATATCTTAAGTTATGATGTGCAACCCCTGCCTGAGTACTTTAGTTATTTTAGATCACGGCTCGATGCGACCGGTCGTAATAGTATTGGTTCTATTTTAAAGTGCACATCCGCCATACGCCAAATGGCGTACGGCACTGCACCTGATGCATTTGATGAGTATTTGCAAATTGCTGAACGTACTTCACGAAATGCATCGATCACTTTACTAAATGCATTCACTTTTACTATCATAATAATTATTTTAAGAAGGCAACTAGCAACTGAAATACAAAAAACATATCAATTGCACGCAGAAAAACAGACTCTCGGGAATGCTGGGAGGACGATTGTATGCATTGGGATGAAAAATTGCCCAAAGGCTTACATGGGCAGTTCACAATGAGTACTCATAAATACCCACTCATAAGTTAGAAGCCTAGCTGTTGCAGATCAAAAATTGTGGATTTGGCATAGGCAAATTTGGGGTTGCCTGGTGCAATAATGATTAAATGTGTTATAATGGTTCCCCATTATTTTGAAGATGAAATAGCAGATATAGCACCAGAGTAGTCCTTTGTTGTAAACTGTCATAACAAATAGGTAAGGTACTATTAGCCAACGGTAGTTACAAGCCTGGTCTACGTATAGTCAAAACGTTTTTCTGTTCAAGGAATTGAAAAAATCTTGAAGTTTTAAGAGAGTTCAAGAACCCCCCCCTGCAAGAAAAAATATTGAACGGGCATCTTCGGGAGTCCTACAAGTACGTTGGGGTATTATACGACAACCCGCGCAGTGCAAGTGCAAATCAACAACCCTTCAGAGAATCATGTTTTTTTTTGAACGGACAAAGATGGAATATATAAAAAAAAAGAGACTACAAAGCTAGAAACTTACATAACAATAGAAGTCAACAAAGAAGAAATACATAACATCAAAAAATGGTGAAAAAATGAATCCCGAGACATAACTGCGAGGGAATCAAAAGGGATTAAAAAACTTTTGACACGAAGCCGACGGAAACGGAATTTTTCACTTGCGCAAAAGAAAAACACCCCCCATACCGGAGGCCGAGCCAAACCGGTTTTCACTTCGGATGGATTTTGAAGAAACTCCCAAACAAGATCCCGAGAGAATGAAGAAAAGAAGAAGCCAATCCTCAAAACCGACGAAGAATGCCAAACAAAAAACCTTGGTCAACAGGTTCGCCAACCCAGCGAACTGAACTTCCTATCACCATCCCAACGGCCAGCTTCAGGAAAAAACCCAAAAGCACTCTAAACCATTGTCATTACGCGTGATCGAAAGGATAACAAATCCAGTCAAATCCCAAGATCACTTCATATGGTCCCCCTATTTGAAGCCACGAAAATGAAGAGAAACGAACATTATCGAAAAGAACACTTTTTCCTCAACGTTTTTAGGGCTAATGTGACGCTATTTCGGTATCTCACCAAAGCCACCAAAGATACCGAAAAGTAATAACATAAAACCTTGTGATTTTTTATTCTCTTTAGAAGCAATGCCAAGAGATATTCCAATCATGAAATAATCCCCAAGAAGAACTTGAAAAAGAAGGAATATCACACCATCTAAAACAGCTTCCCACATATCGTAAGCAATGTCGCATTAGAAGAAAACATGATTATCAAGAATCAACATTGGCATAGCAAGAAGGACAAGAGATGGCCCGTAATATCCATACCGCGCGAAGAAGATTCAATCTATGAGGGAGTCGTCCAAGAAAGCCTCCACATAAACACATTGACCTTCCCGGGGGATAGATTTATCCCAAGTAGTAGCATGAGCAAGAGTGGGAATATAATTGGTCCAATCCTATAACGAGCATCCTTATCGGTAAAATTTACCAATAGGACAAACACCAAGACCAAGTACCTTTCATTGACATTAATATTTAGTTATACCGATATCAAATAACAAGTCACATAAATAGGACAAATTTCTAACACCAAGATTGGTACCGAGAACCAATACCAATACCATTGCCCATTATACTACGGTCACATGATTAAGACAATCTTTGTCTTGATCAAGATGATTAGAGCCGATTGTACCTTGTAAAAAAAGTAGTCTCCGCCTACCCAAATATCTTTTCCAAAATCGAATATACGAGTGCCACAACTAGCTTTAAAAAACTAAAAGTGTTAGATAAGATAATACCTATGCGAGTGGAGAAAATGGAGGTTCCAACAATGTTAGCCCCAAAAGCCCTTGCAGCTACAACCATTTGTACGAATACCCGAAACCTTCCTTCTTGACCATGAAAGCTTTGAAGACCGTGAACCCAAAGGTGCTTATTGGGTAAGAAGAGCAACCTCCAAACGCCATTTTTTAAAAGAAGAGAGCAATGTAGAAATCTTTTAAATACTGCCAATATTAACACCTCCTTTATCGAAAGAATAAAGAATAATTGGCCATTTGGACCAATCCCTTTTTGTTTTTCACCTTTATTACCAACCCCAAAAAATTTAGCCCCCGGAATCTTTCCAGTCTTGAAGGACCAATTCGGGTTGTCTGAAAATCGATAAAAGTATATACCAAACAACCAATCACACACTTGATAAGAGTCAGACGATCCCCCAATCGACAAATATTAGCTTTCCAAGAGAAAGCCTCTTATGAAATGATCAAACAATCGTCTTCCAGCTAGCAATAGACTTCATATTGAACCATTGGGTAGACCAAGGTATTTGAAAGGGATAATCACAATGCAATACAACATCACATGCTAACCATACATAAAACTCTGCATCTTTATAAACCCCAATACCATAAACATTATACTTGTGAATATTAAAACTTCGAGACGCCAGGCAAGATATAAAACAGAAGAACACGAATGATATTATCCATGTCTTTATTCCAAGTCCCTTATAAGATTCACATCCACTGCATAGAAAAGGGAATGTCAACATTGATAAGTAAGAATTCTTAAATATTAACTACCAGTAATCAAACCATTTCCCACTTTCTTCCATCAAAAAGCATAAAGGATACCTTCCATAACCAAGATGAGAAAGAAAAGATATGGATCTCTTGCCTAAGACCACGCAAAATTTAAACTATCAGAACGTACGCGCCTCCATTAATAATAAAAAAGCTCATGCAGAATTGAACAGAAGCTTTAAATCCAAGAGCACCATTTATTACCAAATCCAAAACTGTCAGAATGTGAATCAAATAAAGTCCAGCTTTTGGAATCAAAATCCTTTTCAAAGTCTACTTTATAAAAATGAGGAGTCTTCATTTTTTTTTTCGATTTTTATAATACCACCCATGATTTCACTTAGAATAACGGAGGGCCACAAGAATTTGACGATCCAGCAATAAACGCCGACTGTTCCTTTGCTAACAATCTTGTTAATCCCTATAGATAAACGGGAAACGTGTATCTAAAATCTTGGCAAAGATCTTATAGTGTATAACCAATAAGCGAAATAAGGCGAAAGTCCTTGAAATAATGTAGTGTTGTTGACACTATGGGAAAGTAAAGAAATGAAGAATTAGCACCAATATGCATAACACAAGAAGCAAAGAATAATTTAACAAATCATATAATCCATATGAATATGCACCCAATACTCTCACAAACACAAAAAAGCAGTAACCATCCGGCACCGGAGCTTTACTACTTTCCACAATCCCCAAAACGGCTTCCTTAATTTAACCCCAAGGTAACTTGTCCTTTCAAGAGTTTCTCTCGATCCATGCAATTCAGGAAATGAGAATGAGGAAGGTTAAGAACAAACCTTTGAAACTTGAGCATGGAATTTTCCTTTTTATAGAATGAAGGAAGGGCATCCTTGATCAAACCAGGTTTTGTGATCCAACTACCTACAAACCATAAATCCCCAATGAATCATCTGATTCCTGCCATGTTATGTTGATGAGCCCAAAAGAATTGAATTTTCAATCCCTCTATATCCCATTTGACATGAGCTTTTTGAATAATATCCATTGAAGCAAACTTATCGATCTTTTCAATTTCTTGAAAAAGGATGGGGCGGTGATCATTATCGGAAGGCATAGCGGATCCCTCATCAATCATTTTCTCAATTGAATTAATTTTCTCAAGAGCCACGGTTTTTCTGTTTCTTTTGCCAACGTCTAGATGTGTAACTCTACTACTTCCATTGTTTTGATCTAAATCCTTAGCGGCAAAACTTTTCATGACATTTGAGATTAGAATCAAGCAATTCCCATTCCTCTTTAATGAGATTATCAAAACCATCTCTTAGAAGCCATGAGTTATACAATTTGAACAGAGTGGGACCAGAATACTGGTGAACACTTTCAAATATTGGGCGATTATTGGAATAAGTATTGAAACTTAAAGGTAGCCCATGTTTATATACGAATTGCTTTTGTTGAAATGTTTATAAAACATCTTCAGTTGATTGCAAAGCCACTAATTATAAGAACAAAACTTTTAGTTAATGAGGCATGTTATAACATATGAGTTCGCATCTTGCCATCAAGCTATAATGATTACTCCCAATTAGAATGGTTTTTGGTCTCAAACCATGCAGTTCCCATGTGAGATATTGTAATTGTGCAATATATACTAAACCCACCACAATGCAAAAAATGGAATGTTAAAATTGATAATTCATTAAGGGGGAGAATGAGCAGCGTGAAATTTGGAATGAATTATGACAATACAAATGATGATCTTTACACTAATAAATATGAACTTGAAGTTCAAAGGACAATTTATATTCTAGATCTAGTAATTGCCAGACATGTTTAGTGACCTAAATAAAAAGACTAGATCATATACGTTGCTAGGGCTCCAAATACAATGTATGATCCCAAAACAAAAGAACCAATGATTGGTGGAATAGTCAAAAGGCACGTTCCTGCAACGTAATAGACTAATTGATTCCAAATAAAAGACCTCGAATGAAGATATAAAATGGAGCAAGAAAGTTAAGATGATAAAATCGAGGTAATAAAGACCCCATAGCAGTCTCCTATAGAGACACTACATGAAGGTAATTAAAAAAAGAACCCAGGTTACATGAAAAAACTATGAGATCATAATAAATGATATAAAAGCAATGTCTAGTGAAAATATGTTTATTACAACATAAATAATATCGACTTCGAAGCTATATAATATAATGCACACAAAAAAGATCAAAGTAAAAAAATAAATATAAGCTAAAATAAATGTGAGGAACCTTTGGATTTGATGAATGGCCCAAAATTCAATGACTCAGAGAAACTAATGAATGATGGAAGTATCTTTGATGAAACTAGTGTTTGAAGACTCGAAGTCCATAAATCATAAATGTATATCAATCTTAGTGGATATGCATTGGTCTTTATGAGAAAGAGAAATTAAATTATGCATAAGATACCAATGATGGCACACATATATTTTCTTGAAAGACTTGAAAATTATCATGTAGATACATGTTCATGTGGTGGATCCAATAATGTATTATAATATTGTTTAAGTCTGGAAATGTGAAAAATAATTGATTTGCGTTGAAAAGACAAATGAATAGAGCTCATGTGATGTAGAGATTTTATTACACGATATAAAATGCATTAAGCATTCTAAGTGAATTTTAAATGCTTAAAGCTTATAAGAGAAGTTCTCGAGAACACTACTGATTGTATTGAAGTAATCATGTTTTGGGCATATGTGTAACGATCGCCTTGGTGAATATTTATTAAAGGAAGGTTACGAAAAATTATATATTCCCATGCATTGTTATAAAAAAATATGAACATTAATATTTCATAATTGTTGTGTATGTTGATGATTTGAATATTATATGTGTTGCTATTAGGCTGTTGTTTCACAACACGTTATCAGCACGACAGCTTTATGATTAGTTGTATAGAATTGAGTAGCCAAGTACGTGTAAAGGTGGAAGCTAATTTGATAGTTGCTAAACTTTATTATCCACCGTCAATGTCACAAAACAGGATTGATGTATCTTGAACCATGAGGTAAAACTTTGACTCTATGCTTCAACTATCTATCTTTGAATAAAATAATTGAATTACCTGAAAACAAAAGTGTATAACAAAATCTTTGGCAATTCCATTTTTAACGATTTCATAATAATTCTTTTCTTTATATTTTCCTAAATTGCCCTCCTTTTGTTAATGATAATTTTAATTTCAGTTAACATTGATATTTGAGAATATCTCAAAGGATAATGAAGGCATACGATAGACATAAATGGACAGAGATCTCGATAGATTGACCTCCTTCAAATTAAAAGTTATTCGCGTTGAACCATTGTCCTTTCTTAAATTCATAAGTTTCCCAATAAAAAAACTTTTAATGCCAAAGTTTATAATTTCTTGAGTAAGATATCATAACCACGTCGGTTCTGTTACCAAGGAGAACTAGTGTAATACCCGCGCGTTGCACGGTTTACGTGTAAAAAATAATCATTTTTCTTTACGCTAACCCAAAACATTTTCACATAAAAACAAATATACATTAGACAAAACAATGGGTACATTGTATGTATTTCCATTCATAATTCAAGTCGATACCCGTCACCATTCCATATACAATGAACTTTGTTCCCTAATAAGAACAAACCAAAATTGTTAGGAGTATTAAGAGCATAAACCATAGACATAATCCATATGAATAGCAGTAAGTAAATTACCATATCAACCCCATTAGTTAGGCGCTTATAAATTTCTTCAATAGGTGTTACTTTGAACTCCTTAGTCTTAAGATACGGAGATTTAAAGATGTCTGGATGAATAGGCCTATAAAATGACAACTTTAAAGTGATAAGGAGTATGAAAAAATATTAAAATTACACAATTGAGGCACGTTAAATATCACATGTTTGTATAAACAAAGGCCTCAACGATCAGAAGGTTCAAATGGAATTGCGTTGACACAATCGTCGTCAGTTGAGGTGCACCTAAGATTTTACAAAATCAGTACACACCGGATGAATTATATGCTATTTAACACTAATAGCTGAATAGTATGTATGTATACTGAAAATGCAAACCTCCATACGGTGCCACTTTGCAACACGTCAAGACGACCACAATATTGGTGTGTTTCATAAATCGATCAAGCTATCCGTCGTATATCAAAGCCATCTTCCCCCACAATAAAATGTTGAGTTTCACAACCCTGTAAATAGTTTTCAACCTAAAAACATGTTACAATATAAAAGTCATTAGAATACTAAGCCCAATTTTTTTAACCTAAGATCTAATATTTACTTAATTGTTTCATTGCAATATGTTATATCTAAATTGAAAAATAAGCCATATGAAATACAGAAGTATTGTCCTAGTATGTTGTAAGTAAAAGTAAAATACCTTGTTAGCTAAGCCTTTTTGTTGGAAAGTGATTGTCTACTATTACTGTAATGAAAAGTTGAGCTTTTAACAGGGTTTTCTCTAAAAAATTATTTCTAAAGGGTTACATTGTATTAACTTATACAAAGATCCCGTAACATGTTGTAAAGTATATGAAAAACACTACACATGAGTCATAGTTCGTACCCGTATAATATCCAAATTCTAACCAGGAAATGGGTCAGTTTTCACGCTCTTTGAATTTGACCAGGAAATGATGAAACAATTCTTGAGAATGAAGTGTATGCTTCAACTATACAAACTATCATTTTTATTTCTTGAAGAATATTTAAATACTTATATACTAATGCAAACAACGTAAAAAAATGTGCCCGGCTACCAAAGATCTGACATTAACGTTTATATTAATATTAGACAAAATGGCTAATATGAAAAAATGGGTACAAAACCTGACCCGCATAGTAATCAAACAACACTATGCAACAAAGATATTAAAGAACAGAAAACCTGAATTCGACACCAAGATATAAACAACCTGACATCACGATTTACAGTTTGGGGGACATATGACGTGGCTGAATCTCCAATTAAGGATTTTGATTCAAAGTGTGATAGCAGAGATGAGGGTCATATCTTTCACTTCACAAAGTTGACATAGGACATTCCCTTATAGAAGACTGAATTAGAAGAACATATAGAATGATCCATTCTATGACCAATGCCAAACAGCCATACCATAGTAAGTCACACAGAAACATACATTTAAGAGCATTATAAACGAAAATAATGGCAATCAGCAAACAACTTGTAATCCATAGTTTTGATACCTCTCACCCTGCATATGATAAATGTAGACAGCTAACTCATTCTTCTATTTTTTTTGCCCCGATATCATACCAACCAATCCAAACCCCATACACTTGTGAAACAACTAGATTTGGTAACACCATGCTGTAGCTGGAAAATTGGTTGTAAAACAGTAGCTCACAAAATTCAAATTCTTATTCTTCTTAATAATTGGGAAACATCTATCATCTTTTTTCCCTCATTGATTTTCTTATCTTAGTATAACGATTTGGACTTTTCCTATCTATCCTATGTTAATATAGAAAAATGCAAATCCAAGGACCTTTTTAATTCGCAACCTAATCACACGGTTGGGTGTATTCGTTAATGATCTAATATAACTTGGTTTTACTGTTGGCATAATCTTTATCAACACACCAGTTTGGTAGTTATAGATATAACCTTAATTTTTATGTTCTATCTTAACCACTTTTCTTAAACATATGATAACAAAAGCTAATGAATACTAAATTTATAGAGAAGGAAATAAAAAGCCATAATCCAAATTTCAACGAAACAACCTTCCCTGCCAAAGTAAAAAGAAGGTTTGACTTGTATTCACGCGATGTAGAAAAGGTACTTTTTATATCACTTTTACAAGAAAATAAGTAAACTCACCACCCCGCAACTACAAATTATACTCATATAAAAGTTGTCAGTTTGTTAAGAAATGATAGGCATCACTTTTCGAATACCAACATGTGCTTTATTTTGTATGGGAAACTTTCAGAATTGTGGTTAATAACTACAAAATAGGCATTTTTATTTTCAATGGCTGAGATTTAATATGGAAAACATTTCGATGGCTAAGATTGAGTTTCATGTAATGTTTTTTCTCATAGCTCCGTCGGCAATAGAAAAGGAAATGGGTATAGGATTTGTGTTATTTTTTAAAATGTTTTTGAGATATTTTAATCAGTTGATACAACCATGAGATGCGGAAAATGTGGCATAACTTGTTAAATTGTTATTAAACATGTTTTATTGGTACCCTTAAATGATTTTAACTATATGCGGTTTTAGGAGCATTAATTTGCCTTTAACTATTATTTTGAAAATTGATTGTAACGCCATGTAACATTAAATTATTGCAATTAAAGAGACAACATATGAATCGATCATTGCTTAAGAAAAGTAAACAAAACATCACTCTCTTTTAAGCTACAGTAAAAGTAAACTTAAACATACTTTATCTATGATATTAATTTTATTCCTAATAAGTAACCTTTAATGCTCGTATAGTAATGGAAATAAACTTATGAAAATCTGAATAGGTCATATTTTAGTCGATTAATTATGAAATTTGATCATTTTGGACAAGGTGGTTGCGTTCTTTTATAAAGTATAGATTATGTAACGCATGTAATTTTTGTGATTATAAACATTGTTCAAACTCAACAAAGTTATAAATAAAACAATATTATTGATGGGTAGCATATATCTTTATGTGTTTGAGTTTGTATATATATTTATTATTACATAGATATCTTGAATTATGCTTATATGAATGTACTTGGCCGCAATAATTCCGACTCTTTTATACAGCCCTTGTGACATAATTAGAATTTGTTTATGAGTGGTAGATCGATTTGATCTCAGTTCTTTTTCGTGTTGTAACAAGATATGACCTTTAAAAGATCAATCACACGAAAATAAAATCATCATAGATCTGTGAGAACAAAAACCCTCTCTTTTCTATCCGAAAATAAAGAAAGATTGATAACAATTATGTTATCATTTATCCTTGTTTCGTTTAAAGAAAACACAAGATGTTACAACCTACCAAAGACCTTCGATAAGAGATCTTGCAGATTTAATATGCTTCGGTGTAGGGGACTTTTGCTTGTTTTTTTTTTTGAACGGCAACTTTTATTAGACAAAAAAGAAACACTAGCAAGAAGCTAGAAAATTACAAAGAAAGTAAATAAGGGTGTTGCAACCACCTATCCCAACTAAACGCCTTATTACATCTGGCGTGACACCAAAGAAACGAACGAGTAACAATGTCATCAAAGATGATATCTTTCCGAGGGGGTTGGGCTGCAAAAAGAACACTGTTCCGATAGTTCCAAATAGACCACCATGAAACGTAGAAAATACCTTCCAGCATGCATTTAAGAATAGACCCAAGACGAATATCCTTGAACCAAGACAACCATTCCTCGTAAGAGCTTAACGGAGACCACGTCAGATTCCACCATCGACATATAAGTCTGTGAACATCAACAGCCAAAGGACAAGAAAAAAATAAATGTGAAACCTCTTCAGCAGCATCTTTACAAACCGGGCAAGACTGATCCAAAACTTGAATGTTCCTACGATTTAGATTCAGCCGTGTAGGAAGACGATCCAAGTAAACCCTCCAAGCGAAAACATTAATCTTGATAGGAATAAACTTAACCCAACGAGTAGCAACCGGATCATTAGGAAGAAAATATTCATCAAGTAAACATCGAATGTTCTTAACCTGAAAGGACCCATCCCCATTCAAATTACAAACCCAACGGTCATCAGAGTTCGAGAGAATAGACGTACCAACTAAGTTCTGGAGATGCGCAAGCTGCTGAGCTTCTATACCACCCCTAACTAGACGACGAAAAGAATCCGAAAGCAAACCATGCAGTTTAGTAGCCACAGTAACATCACTGCTCATTTCTAAGGAAAATAACCGAGGGAAAAGATCATAGAGAGGAGCGTCACCTATCCAGTGGTCTTTCCAGAATCTCGTCTGCAGACCATTGCCCACCCGGATACGGCAGAACGAAAGTAAATCAATTCCTTGAGAATTTAGCGATTGAATTTCCCGCACTATAGTGCCCCAAACAGAACCGAACCGAGGAGGATTTTGAGTAAAATAGGGACCATGGATAGCATGGATCACACGAGACCAGCAAGATTTCTCAAAGGAAATAAACCTCCAAACCCACTTAAATAGGAGAGCCCTATTTAACGCGAAATAACTAGAAACCCCTAATCCACCACACTTCTTAGCCGCGAGAATTTTGGACCATTTCACCCATGTAATCTTCGTATCTAACCCATTCGAACCATAGAAAAAATTCCGCCTAATAGATTCCATTGTATTAAGAACAGTTTTGGGTGCCTTATACAAAGAAAGATTGTATATAGGAGTAGATCCTAATACCGACTTGAGAAGAGTTAGACGTCCACCTATCGACAAAGCCTTACACTTCCACTTGGATAACCGAGTTTTAAGTTTACTAATAACCTCATCCCAAGTTTTAACCATCGACATATTACCTCCTACCATAACTCCAAGATACTTAAACGGAGCCCTCATGACCGCACAACCAAGAGAACTAGCTGCATCGTTCACCATCTCACGAGAAACACCAAACCCTAAAAGATTACTTTTTTTAAGGTTAATCTTCAATCCAGAAGCGAGAGAAAAACAATGAAGGACGTGAAGAATGAACTTGATGTTGTTATCCGACCATTCACCAATGAAAATAGCGTCATCCGCATAAAATAAATGAGAGATTTGTGTATTATGATCAATCTTAATCCCCTTGAATAAACCCGCGTCAATCACTCTAGAAAAGGATAAATGCAGGGATTCCATAATGAGAATAAACAAGTAAGGAGCAAGTGGATCACCTTGTTTGAGCCCACAATGAAATTTAAACTCCGCCGTCGGGCTACCATTAATAACAATAGAAGCCATATCGGAAGAAAGACTACCAAGAACCCACGAACGCCATTTAAAACCAAACCCAAATGCATTAAGAACATCATCCAAAAAATCCCAGAGCAATACGAAGAGTGCATGTGTGTTTTGTACAAACTATTTTGCGAGAAGATAGTTATGATAAAAAAAGTAAAGACACAAGTGCATGCAGTAGATACAAGTGCACATAAACTAACTTGAGTGCGTATATACAAGGGCGTTTGAATG
Organism: Tanacetum coccineum; assembly: GCA_026074375.1. Classification (NCBI taxonomy): domain Eukaryota; kingdom Viridiplantae; phylum Streptophyta; class Magnoliopsida; order Asterales; family Asteraceae; genus Tanacetum; species Tanacetum coccineum. Next base: position 15,741 of record BQNB010040785.1, read on the forward strand.
AACTCAAATGCACATATACATACCAAGAAATCGAGAATCTCTAATGAGAGAGAATACATATGTATATACGGCAACACCATTTTGATTTTATTAAATATTAGTAGACACGTTTAAACTTTATTTATTAGTTACATGTAGAATTTTCTATTTGAATTGTTTATCGCATGATATTAGATTTTTTGTATAATGTTTTTGTTTTGAAATGTATACAGTACATGTAAAATATTTATGTTTGTCATTCCATGCACTTGTATAAATATTTGTGACCAAAACACATTATAAGTTTAAGCAATTGAACGTTAAAAACATATATAAAATTAGATTATCTGAAAAAACACATATGCACCTTACCTTTTTTATACAAAACATGCTGAATTAAAAAAAAAATTCCTAAAATTTTGCAACTAAAAAGACGTTTTTTATTAAAAAAATTCTAAAAAAATATAATTTTACCAATATACCCTTTTGAATTAAATTAAAAAGATAAATATTGAAAAAAATTTGATTGGTTGATGGTGGTTCTCGCAGTTCTGTACATTTATTTGGTTCTGAAAAGAACCTCACCATATATATATATATATATATATATATATTTATATATATAAAGGAAGGTTAAAATAAAAAGACAAATATCCGTGAGAAGGATAAAAAGCAAACTTTTTTTTAAAAAGTTCTCAAAAAATTTCAAAAAAATTCCACAAAATCAGGTATGTTGGTGCATAAAACTTTTGTAAAAGAAGTTTGTCTAATTTTGAGTTTTCATACATTTTTTTAATGCACAAAAAAATAAAATTTGATGCACAAAAATTTTTTGATTCACAAAATTTTCAACTTGTTATATTTTGATGCGCAATAAAATTTTGATGTAAAAAGTCAAAAGAAGTTAGGTACAAAAACGAATTTTTGATGCACAAAAAAGCGATTTAATGCACAAACGTTTTTTTTAATAAATTTTTTTCGACAAAACTATCCACTTTTAGAAAAACTTCCTTTACAACTTTTTCATGCACCAATATACACGATCTTGTGGAATTTTTTCAGAATGTTTTGAGAATTTAAAAAAAAAAAAATTCTTTTTATCCTTCTCACGAATATTTGTATTTTTATTTGATCTTTATCCTATATTCTAAAACGTCTACTTTGCTTTTTAATCGTATATGGGATCTCCTCGACCTTCTGATTCAAATATTGTCAGTTGTCGTTGGTCGTATTTACACAAATTTTACAGCCTTGGTAATGTGCAGAGATACAAGGGTCGTTTGGTGGCTCCTGGTTTGTCAAACCTTTTATCTTTTCACACTGTTTTATGTATTGAAATCTCCATACATTGGCCTTTTCATCAACTAATTGTCAAAAAATGCATTTCTAAATTGCTATCTAACGGGGTACGTCTATATGAAACAGCCTCCTTGTTATATATCAGTACTACACATCCATAATTTGGGTATCGGCTTTGTAAGGCCCTTTATGTTCTTAAGCAAGCACCTCTAGCTTGATATAATCGGTTTGTTTTCTATATTGCCTCTCTTAGTGTAACCCCTTCCCTTTTCATATTTTGAATGTTCTAATTTAGTCCTTTGACTATTTGACGTTTATCAGTTATTTAGAATATTGTACCGTGTAGACAGTGGTGATTTTATGAGAATTGAGGAATTTGATGGTTATGGTGTATAATAATCTTTTCAAGAGGTTATTATTGTGTTAGGTGAGTTCCGAGTGGTTGACCCGTGAATTTATGAGAAATGCCAAAAAACGAGTCCCGACACATATGTTAATGTCCGAATGAGTTTTTGGGAGGTCTAATATGAAAATATGTCAAGTAATACTCTAAGTTATTGGAAAAATATTTTTAAAGTGAATAAAAATGCTAAATAACTTTGGGAAATATTTTACGGGCAAGTTTTATGAGTTTTAAGTGATCCCGACACGAAAATGAAGACCCCGAGGGCATAAGATACCATGGCCGGTTATAAGACAAGGCTTGGGAGACAAGATGGCTTAATTTTAGCTAAGGGTGTCCTAACTAGTACATATGTCTTTTGTATCCATCTAAAACACACACAACACATGTTTTGAAAATAAAAAACTCTCCTCTCTTTCTTTCCTTTACTTATCCAGACATAAACACACACACACACTTATGATTTTGAAATTTTGATCAAAAAATATGAAGATTGGTGATATCTTGGGTTGATTCTAGTGTTCAGGTATTCATTAAAAAAATGTTTGGGTTGTCCGGTTCACGTTGAAATTTGTTTTGAAGACCATTTTTGTAAGTCTTTCAAATTTATTTTGAACTTGTACTTTTGGGTTTCTAGTGATGCATAGATGTTAGTTGTACGGCCCAATCATTTAAAATCGAAAGTGAAAAGTTTATAAAAGGTCATTTAGGGTTGTGTTTGGTTCAAAAATAAAAGGAAAGAAAAAGTGGTTTTGTTAGTTTTGATATTGTGCTCGTGACAGTTGAATACACATATTGCTATGTAGCCTATTTTGTATATAGCTTATTTTGGCTTATTGTTGTGTTCGAATAGCTTATTTTGGGCTTAATAGCTCATGACATCAAAAGGAAATACAAGAAGGGTATTTTTGGTTCTTATCCTAGTATCTCATACTTTTGTGGACTAATATTATAGCTTATGGTGATAACCAAACGTGATACGTAGCTTATTAGCTTATTTTTAAGCTTAATAATTAGATTTTGGAGCTTATGGGCTCACGGCCCAATAAGCAATCAATAAGCCATGGCTTATTGATGGCTTATTGTGGTCCGGATTACTTTATTACTTATTGATTTGAGCTTATATATGCTATTGGGCATTGGTTTTGGGCTTAGAGCGTATGTTGGATACATAAAAAGTATAATGGATCTTTATTGGGCCTTAAAGCCCAATAAGTGTTAACTAGTCGTTTTGAGAGTTTTGACGAGCTTTTGGAAAGTGAAATGTACATGTGAAGTTATATTGAAAGTCATTTTGAGAAAGAGTTTTGGTAAACGTTGTGAAATGTAATTTTTGGAAATTTGGTCGGAAAGTGTCGAAATGTTGGAAAATTGTTGAAAAATAAGTTTTGATAACCTTGGAAATTGTCATATAAATGTACGGGTCATGCCGAAATTTCGTAAAAAGTCTATACTTAGAATTTTACTTAAAAAGTAAATTTTATTTTTATAATAAAGTATTATTATTTTATTATTTTAATAAGTCGACTAAAAGACGAAAAATATAATTTTCCAAGAAACTTTTCCAAAATGATTAACAAATATAATCGTTTCATTTCGTATAATATAAATGATGTATTTATGGTAACTAAGTGTACCGAATGGACTTATCGCAATATATTTATGATTATATATTATAAATATATACCTATATTACTTACTATTTTGCTAAATAGTATAAGTATAAATATATTGTACTCGGGTATGGGTTTGATATGGTATTTTGGAGTTAAGTCGTCAACCATCACACCACTAAAACGTTTAAGATAACCATACAACGCATCTAACCACTATGCATCAAAACCGGGAAAAACTGTTTGGAAATGACTGATTTAAAATGGGCCATTAATTGGACTAGGTCATGTGCGGACTTCATTGCATTTGCTTGTGTGATATTGAGATTTCTGTGGAGACAGTTTGCTTGAGGTGAGTTCTTGTAGCCCTACTTTTTGCTATTTTTCCGTTGGGGGAAAATGATACTCAAATATGTTTTGAACTGTTTTCTGAATTATGCAAAACGTGATATCATTTTTGGGACAATCTATGTGCTTATGACTGCTATGTGAATGATATGCGTTGGTATGCTAAGCTGTGTGATCTTTCTATGTGGTTCTTCACCCTAATTAGCTCCAGCTGGTAGGCTTTAGGTGTGTTATGTCATCGGGGTTGCGGGCCTAAGAGCGTTGGTACGCACTGGTGATCAGACTAGCGGGGATGCTAGGTCTTGGTACATAATTAGTAGGGATACTAAGTCATGGGTTTGTTGCATATATTCATTGTCATATAGCATAATTGTCCAACCTTATGAGATATTGGCACAACGACTGGGTTTTGAGTCAAAACCTACGAGCTCACCAACATTATTGTTGATGTTTTCGAGTATCATTTTCAGGTGATTTTAATGATCGTTAGAGTATGGTGCTTGTAGAAGACTTTAGAGAATCATGTAGGAATCTTGTTTGAAAAGTCTTGAATTTGATGTTCGTTTTGGATTTGGTTTTCTGGAGGATCGAGATAGGATTTTATGGACCCATGCGTGGGCTTAAGATTGTAATAATTGGCGACTATGTGTTGTGTTCTTGATTTGGGACATCACTCAAGGTTGTATTGAGATTGATGGTCATCATGAAACCTTTCATTTATGCATTTTAGATTTCTCTATTTTGTATCTTGTGTTGTTATTGATCATTACATCACATTCCTATGTTTCCGCCGCTGGCGGGGTGTGACACTTAGATTTTGTAGTTGCAAATCTGACGCCTCTATGTTTACATTTCGTCATTGTAAAGAGACTATCAATCTTCTTTTATATTTATGTGTTATAAAAGCTTTAAATTTATAAGACTAGTTTCGCCGATTTCAAATCAACACATGGGTAAAAGTATAACCCATGTATATAGTATAAGATCTAGGTAAGACCGGGTCGTTCCACGGGATTGACGTTCTTTAGAGTTAACATGGTTTGCAAAAAATATCATTAGATTTATCACGGATCTAAAGATTGATGTTTATATTATAAAACACATAATTTCCAAATTAACAGTTTTCATACACAAGTTGATTTAATGAATGCTTGTTTAGGCTGAGAATTATGAGGATAAACATACATATGGATTGAGACGCGCACAAAAATAAAGCAAAAAAGGCAAGAATCGATGGGTAATGATTCAAGCAATTATATATTCTATATAAAAAGAAATCCTTTCGGCCTTTAATTCTTAATATACCAAATGCTTTAAGATCAATTTGTGAATGATAATAATAGTAATATACTCTCCTAATCAGGTTCGTTAGACATAAGATTAGGCGTTAAACATCTTTATACTTAGGTTGATAAAAGCTTTATTAATCAATTCTCACAAGATTAACACTGGGTCATTCATAGACAAATAACACCAAATTACATCAAAGTGATAGAGCTTTTCGACCTTTTTCTATCACGAATGATGAATTAAACAATTATTAATTATCCAAGCATTCCAATATCGAGCATAATATGCATACAATCATAAGCATATATCCATAGTATATTTACATCATAAATTCTACATTGCCTAAACAAACATTACACGACTACTCCGTCATCAAGGAAACAAAACACATATTGAACTTAGTAAATTTAGTAAAAATCATATTAGAAGGGTAATAAGATTATACCAAAACTTCACAAGCAAATGATGCGTTTACACGAGTTTTCCCGAATGAAAACTATAAAATATCAAACAACTACTCCAACTACCAATCACTTTGTCACATAAACTAATAGCCCAAATAGCACTTCCAAATTCATCCTCTTTGGTGGTATAACAAGTGGAATAGGATGAACTAGGGGTTAGTTCATCCTATCCTTCTTTCCTTTGATTATTTTTGTTCTCTCTTGCTTCTTGTTGATATCCCAGGTTTGGGGCTTCATTATATAAACTCCTGAACTCCAAATGAACGTGGGGAGTAAGTGTTAAGAGCTATTGATCAGTCTCCAATCAATGCAAGAGGAATAAATGATTTTTTTGTAACTTCAGGTGCATTTATGCCACACTTCCTCAGGAGTGTGCCGTACTTCTTCTTTAAATTAATTGCTTTCTCTCATTCATAAGTCACCGCACTTAATAGTAAGTGCGTCGCACTTCCTCACGATTTTCTTTATTATTCTTCTAAGTCTTTCCCTTTAACGACTGTTAACGTCTTTAACGAATATTCTTTGCATCTTTAGTTCTTCTTGCTTCCTTTAATCCTGAAACAACTAATACATAAATAAGTATATAAAGATATGATACTATATATATTTATATAGATAATTAATGTATTAACAAGAGATATTTTATGTATATTTAGAGCGTTATCATATACCTTGATGACATAATTCTCACAACA
>BQNB010040785.1:22725-42502 GCA_026074375.1 Tanacetum coccineum
AAATATGATTCATTCAGATTACCATATGCTTGTACAAGAAACTAAACACACCAGACATAAATATCAAAAGAGGGCATTTTTTTGGTTTATATGGTACATATATTATATAGGATTCATTTTTGGTGATTTCACGGTTAGAATATCAAAAAGGTCTACAATTAAATCATTATTTACAATATGCGCACATATATACTTTCTATCTCCCTTTTCACCACATTTTGGCTTAATTTTACCTTTATATATATATATATATATATATACATATGTATACATATGTATATGTATACATATGAATATGTATACATATGTATATATCATATATATATATATACATACGTGTATGTAATTTATATATATATATTATATATATATATATATATATAGTATATATATATATATATATATATAGTTTATATAAATATATATTATAATATCTATAATATATACCTATAGGATGCGTTATCTAGGGAAACCTTATATACGTAGTATAACCTAGAAACAAACAACAGGTAGCTTTTTGTTGCAAACATATAAAATAGAGGGGTCGTAATTGCCCAAATTTCCATTTTTATTTTATTTCATTCACCAAATCCACTAAACACCCAAAAACCAGATCTAAGCAACACAACACTCAACCATTCGAAAGCACACACATAAACTCGATCAAACACATACACACAAACCCGATCAAATCCAACTAAAACACACTAAAATTAAACACAAATCATAAATAAACCCCTTATTTGTATCAGACATGGTGAAGAAAAAACTTTCAAAACGTAAGTGCCATATTTTTTTCATATTAATAGTTTTTTATTTATTTAGAAATGATATAATTAACGATTTTCATTTTTAGCGACCCGAATCAGTCTCTGGACACTAAACAAGGAGCGACAAAAAGAAATTGAAGATCCACATAACTGTAAGCTAAATATTATTTTTCTTTTTTGTAATTTTTTATTATTTTTGTGTTATTTAAATGAATATGTGTTAAAATTTATGTGTTATTTAAATGAGTGTTAATTTTATGATTTAAATAATATGTTGTTTATTAATGGGTAAGGATACCGATATAAATGTGTTAGGGCATCAGTTTCTAACTATTTTTTAGGGCATATGTTTAAAAAATATTAAGGCATCTGGTGTAACACCCTTAAATCTGAGCACGCAGCGGAATGTTTGAATATCCGAGGGCGTTACTTTAATGGATCAATAAACACAAGTCTGAGAACGACTACTAAACGTTTTCGTTTGAAATAAACAGATACATTGGAACTTAACAAAAATTATTTGTTGTGTTACTTAAAAGGCCATGGCTTCAAATTGTGTTTGTGAGAAACAGGTTATTAAATATAAGATATCCGGGTTAATAACTTACTTATAACCGCTCTTAATTGTCTATCGATGATTAATTGTAATAAGACCAAATCTTTAAGTGTTGACTCTCCAATTATTGTCTTCCAATGTATCATAGACCTCGTGCCTTATTGACCTGAAAAACATGCTTAAAACGTCAACATAAAGTTGGTGAATTCATAGGTTTATGTAAATCAATAATAGGACCGCAAGATTTCCAAGTGTATGATTAAGCAACAAATGCAAACATCATAAAAGTAATTACATTTTCATATGCTCGTGAGAGGACTACTAAGCTTCGACATGTATGAATGTAAAATAATTGCTCTCCTCCTACTGATTGCACCGTGGATTGATGTTTTTTAACCCGACAACATCCCAAATTGACATGGTATACGTTCGTTTCCAGTGATTGCTAAGTCACCCAAAGGGGTATATCAAATCCCAAGAATGAATCTATCTATAACATTCGTGTCAGACAAATCCAGTAATTGACAGTTCATGACGCAAATGGTCAGTGGTTATCGTACTTAGGTCAAAAGTAATCATTGTATAAATGTATACACTTGCGTGCCCAATCTTGTAAAACAAAAGCATGTTCTCACCCAAAGATGTAATCATTTAATTAACTGTAAAACATGGGGACTATGAACTCAACCTGAGTGAATAGTCCTATGAATAATGATAAAGAGATATCCAAGTATTTATCACACATCAAATACCTAAGTCAATATCGGCCGTTTAGGTCTATAATTCTGGCTTAAAGGACTCAATGTATAAACTACAATAAAGTGCTAGTTTATATTACAATTGTGTCACTTGTGTGGTGGTGTACGGGTTTAATGTGAGTTATATCCGTTTTGATGGCTCTTGGATAAGTATTCGATGTCACACGGCTAGTTATAATGTATACGTTTATGTATTAAATATTCATAATTATTAAGTCGTGGTTTTTTAACTTGTCTTTTAATATACGATAATAGTATATAACTTGTCCGATTCGTTAAGTGTTTACAAAAATCACTTTCGTTTATAAAATACCCTTGAGTTTCTTATAAATACAAAACAGCCCCTGGGTTTATAAATATGCTTTATTTACATTTTAAACCCTTTAGTTTCAATAATTACACTTTTAGTCCTTCCACTTTACAAAGTTGTAATTTAGGTCATTTTAGTTTCACATCAGCCCTCGTAACTTTTCAGAAATGTTTGAAATATCAGACCCCTTATACTTATTAAAGTCCAAAAAATTGACATTTTTAGTCTCTTAGTTTGTTATTTAACACTTTTAGTCCTCCGACTTTGTAAAAATTGCATTTTCACTCCAAATAAATCCCAACAAGTGGCATTATGTTTAATTAAGTCAAAATAAGCCATATAAGCTGCCCTAGCTTATAAATAAGCTCTAACGAGCTTATTTTGGCTTAATGGGCCTTATTACGCCCATTAAAGTCCATTTAGTGTTCTAAGTGTCCATTTATGTTTTAAAAAGCTCAGGAAAGCTTATTGGAGCTTATTGGGCTAGCGAGCCCAATAACATCAAACCTGAAACATACTTAAAAGGTTTCCTTAGTATTCTAACTTATTTCTTAGACTTCTCAAGCACATTAAGGTCTGTTTAAGCTGTTTTAACCTTGTGGCTTATTCAATAAGCCATAAGCTCTCGGGTAATGAGCCTTTGGGCCCGGTATGAGCCCGAATGGCTCTTAGGTGTTTGGGCTTGATTCATTTTGGGTCCAATAATATGTTCTAGGTCCAATAAGGTTATTAAACTTGTATAAGCCCACAAATAAGCTGTTTAAGCTCGTTATGGCTTATTGTCTTGCGTTTGGGCTCGTTAATGGGCTAATCGGCCCACTTAGGCTTGTTTGGCTTAAAAAAGCATGCCAAAGGGTCCATTAATGTTCTTAAGTTCATAATAAGCTTATTAAGCCGTATAAGCTCACTAATAAGCTGTTTAAGCTTATTGTGGCTTATAGCTTCACGTTTCAGACATGGCAATGGGCCATTAAGCCCATTTAAGGTTTCAATTATGTTTACATTTCATGTTTGGGTCCATGCGAGTCAATAAGCACATAGGTCTCTTAGTAAGCTTGAGTGAGCTTATTAATAAGCTGTGGGCCCGCCTAGATGGCTTATTGGGCCTATTTGGATTTAATGGCTCGTTCACAGCCCGCAAGGTTTTCTTTTCTTGTATGCTTATTACCTACGAGCTAAATAAGTCCCTAAATCCTTAATAAGCTCGAATGACCTTATTAATGAGCAATGGTCTCCACTGTTGGGCCTGTTGGGCTAGTTGGGCCCGTACGTAAGTACGTTTGGTTTTCATGAGGATACAAAGTCCAATATTTCCCCCTAGCAACTCACATAAATTTTGCAAGGCTCTAATGACATAAGGGTCGTGTATTTAACTTGTAAACATGTCATGTCTTACATGCAAACGTTTGTTTAAGTATCATATATGTTCCCAAGCCAAAGTGTCATGTTTACAATGAAAGTTTACATATAGTTTTATTACTATTTCGCGTATAATGTTTGTTGTTCGGGTCGAAGACCAAGTTTTCATATACAAGAAAGGTTTAAAGCCAAAGCTTGTTAATACTCCCATATGTCATGTGTTTCCTTGTATATTTACACCACACAAGTCGATATACAAGTAGTATTGCGTAATAACACTCATGTTTCTTATTAAATCATACGTGAACTATCCTAGCACATCCTATATACGTGCATACGTGATATGTGAACTAGTTAACAAGGTAAACAAGCATAATATAAGTGCCATGGGTTTGAACGTGACTTACAAAGGTCCTAGTGCCTTATTTGGGTGTATGCGAGCAATGTGGCAACCCACGTGTGTAAAACCCGATCAATAACCAAACCCTAAGCTTCAAAGCTTTGTAAATGCCTAACCCTAGCTCGTGTAAACCTTTTTATAAACTTGTATGGCAACTAGAAATGTTTGTGGGTTCGAATGAGATCAAGGGAGGTGTTTGTTTGCGGTTTGAAGCTCGAATACAAGAAATAAATATGTGTGTAATTATTTTAGCTTTGAGAGAGAATATAAGAGTTTGGAAATGTGTTATGTGAGCTAGTGAATGTTATATATAAGATAAGTAGCTAGTTAACTTTCTTGGTTCACCAAGCAAAACCAAACCGACTCTAATCCTAGTGGTTTTGCAAATTTCTAGTTAACTACACATTGTTTTGATAAAACTACTCAAGTACCATCCTTAATTATGATGTGTTTGTACAAGATTTGCTTAGCTAGAGAAATCTTATGGTTTGTGTGCTCATTCCTTGATAACCGCGGCTAAGTATGGATCCAAGGAAGAAAATGGTCATTACCCAATGGATAATTTGTCATTAGGAGACCATTAGGACATGTATTTATTGAACCATGGTTGTATTAGTACTTGTAAAGATTTTTAAGAGATTTTGCTAGCTCATAAATCACTTAGGACGATGATTTGGGACCGTTTACATTAAATGGTTATTTCTAGTCTACGCGATTTAGCTAAAAAGCAAAATTAAAAGTAAGCGCATATCGGGCCAAAATAAATAGTGACAATTAATAGGAGTAGTAAAATGACCTGAAATTGAGAAATGTTACATCTGGATAAAATGAAAATTGTTAAATATGAATATAATTAGATTTAGGGCATTTGTTTGATAAAACATAGGGCATATGTTTGCTAAATATTAAGGCATTTATTTGAAATGACATAGGATATCTGTTTGATATGATTTATGGCATTTTCTTGGTTAATTTAAGGTGTCAGTATGGCATTTGTTTGTATTTGTTTGGTTTGATAAAACGGGATTTTATGTGTTTGTATACAAATGCTTGCAACGGTTTAGCACATCTGATTGAATAATTTAAGGCGTCCATGTGGTATGTTTGTTAAATTAAAGGCATCTGTTTGTTAATTTAAAGGCATATGCGTATCTTTAAACATACGATACCTATTTAGTTAAGTATAGGCGTATGTATGGCAAATTTTAGGGCATCCGTTTGAAATGATATAAAACATCTATATAGTTAAGTGTAAGTGTATGTATGGAAAATTGTAGGGCATCTGTTTGAAATGATTTGGGACATCTATTTGATTGATTTCATGACAACTGTTGAAATGATTTAGGACATCTGTTTGAAATGATTTAGGGCATCTATTTGTTTTATGTATTTATATACATATGTTTGAAATGCTTTAATACATATGTTTGATTAATTTTAGGCATCCGTATTATTCGTGTGTATTTTAAAATGTGTATGATTATAATATCTTGGCGTTTGTATTTGGTGATTAAGTATATGATATATCACGCGTATAGCGTATTAGTTGTCAAAGTGTGATTTCATGTGAGCGTGTGTGTGTATATGTTTGTTGCATACGCAAGAGCTATAACCCGGTCTTAAGGCTCGCGCAATCAAGTTATTTGATGTATGTAGCCCACTAGGTACCAAGCTCAAAAACTAGTGGGAGCCTTCTGATTCCCCAAACAGGAAGACTCGTTCCTTGTAATGAGGGTCGAGACCTCGGTGTTTAATGTATTTTTTATACATCGATTTGTAAAAATGTGTTAAGACTTATGTTTTTGTTAATTTAATGCATGTACAAATATATAAGCATGCAGTATTTTGGAAATCATAACACAATTAAGGATTGGTGTGTAGGCTAATTTCTAGAGAGAGAAAATGGGAAGTTTTAGTGAGAGAAAATCACTTAGTGTATGTTTGTTATACAATGAACATCCAACCCCTCTCCATGGCTGAGAGGGGGTTTAAATACATGAGTTATTAGTGCCTTAAGTGGGCTTTGGAGTAGGCTAACATGTGGGTAGAGACCCGGCCTAACGCTATAAGTCATACGGTAACTAAATGATAAATATTATGACTACGAGCTAACCTATGCTAGACATAACACGGGGTGACCGAGTCTTTTTCTTGATCCTAACAATCTCCCCCTAAGGGAGGTCACCCCAGAAAATACAATTTGAATCCTAGCATTATATGTCTTGGACTTTTAACTTCAGCTCGTAATCTTTGATTCTTCATTCATTGATCTCTTTGTACATAGTGAGTAGTGATCTTTCAACTTTAGGCTTAAGCTTTTTTCCTTTAGGCTTGTCTTTGAATGTGATCTTGAGCTTTCTTGAGATCATCAGCCAAAGTAAATCTCTAATCATCATCTTGTGATCTTTTGCCATCTTACGTGCTTGTGACTTTTGGGCCGACATGCTCATACTTGTTACAATCTTAAAAGCATGACTTTATGATCGTATTACTTCATTAATTTAACTTGCTGACGACGAAGTTAATATCAGAGTTGCGGAAGCTTTAGGTCATTCTTTCTTGATGTTGTAAAGTCATTGAGTCTTGAGTATGAGCATGTGGCTATGAACTTGACTCTGCTGTAATGAGGTATCTGCATCTCCATCTTTATGTAATCCTGAAATAAAATAGTTAACAATAAAGCTTGGTGACAAATATGGCTTTGTCATTCGTCAAAGTTCGGTTGCATTACCGTTTTACAGTATAACTACTGTACCTATGATCAGGTAGATTCATTATAAGAACCTCCTTGAGGGTTTCTAGCTCAAAGTGTTAGATCATCTAACGCAGATGCATTAGATTCACTGTACTTGCTAGTATCTCTTTACCGGACACCTCAAAGCAGGCTACCTTACTAATAGTATTGCTACTAATAGAACGGTAAGAGTGAATCAGTGGGTTACTATCTCACTGATTAAAGATAAAATTGATTTGAAAATCAATCGATGTGTCACTAATAAAAGTGATTTTTGTAACACATCGAGAGTTTTAAGCTTTTATCAAAATTCATCCTCTGTCAATTCATAATCTGGACCGAATCGATGCCCAGTGTTACAAGTTTGATCCATTAAGGATCTCACAAGTCACCTACCTAAAGCTTGTTTGCTGTTGGCTCTAGCAGGATTTCCATCTTTACTATGAATACTTTTGTATCACTCGGATGTTCTGGCAATATCACAAGGATAATGTGTAGGACTCTTAAGATAATCCTTGTTTTCACAGTGTGTGAAAGACAAGTATATTAGAATAGTGTCCTAACGAGATTTATTGATGATCTCTAGGCTCTAGACTCTATAGTGCGTTTTGATTTAAGTGAGCGGAGGCTGGAGCAGACTGCCATCTTTTTAATACCGACTAACTCAGAGTGAGAGAGTCAGTAGATTACGTGTTAAGTCTCCGTGACAATTGAAACAAAAATCTTTTGAGAGATTCTGAGTGGCTAGGGAGGGTTGTGCAGCGTATCACTGGGTCTATGATACTTGTCTTCCATGTCAGCAATCAACCATGTGATTCTGACAACACATGTATTGACCCGGTTTCTGGCTAATGTTAAAGGAGGTCTGCTTTCGTTTCACCCTTTATCTTAACATTTCTTTTTAATTCTTCAACCCATTTAGTGCTTACCGAGACTTCATTACTAGTACCTTGTTGGGTATGTTCCAGTACTAGCCCTATCTCAGTCTGCACTATTCCTTTAATCTCACATTTCTCCTTTTATAATCATACCTAAGGACTTCTATACTAACTAGTGGATTGTCCCTGAGTAGATCCCTCCGGCTCTAGCGGGATTGTGGGAACTAATACCTAACCTTACCATCCTTATAACTCCGATAAAGTAATTATAGGGTCGGTCTTTGGTATTTATACAATTTCCATCATACACCATTTGCTCCCCCTCAATATGTGCATCGATATTCGAAAGAGTTTAGCACATATAGGAGAGCATATTAATGAGTTTAAATGATCACGTTGTTATCAGATTTGCATATTTAAATCACATTCTCTTCCCCAATCAAAAATTTCAAACCCGTTGAGAATTTGGATCTCAATTGATTTAAAGGAGTTAGAAAAATTAAAATGTGGTTCGATTAAGTGTATATTGATAAAGGAACAGCTCCCCCTCAATAACTGAGGGTCTATTAGAGTCACCTTACAAATCACTACTAATAATGTACAATATGAACAATATGTTACAATTATACCACACACAAGAAATACTAAAAGATACAAAGAAGATGTCATCATTCTATTCTCTGAAGAAGTCTATAGTCTCCTTCTCGTATTCTTCCACCAACAAAGGTCTCCAAGTTCTGGAAGATTCTTCTGAGCTTTAGTCTCTTTTGAATAGCAAACATGAACTGCTTGCTCTTGATCACATCATTCATGGTCCAGAACCTGGTATCCAACCCCAGATTGACTTTGTTAACTCTGAATTCCTTAACCCGATAGTTTAAAGCTTCATCAATTTGTTGTAAAGTCCCATCATTGAACTTGTGGATTTCGTTGAAGTGCATGATCATCTGCATTCCATACTTGTCTTTGAACACCACGGCTCATGGGGAGTCAAGAATCTTGTAGGTATGCCGAGTTGGAAATCTTCTACCCATTGTCTGATAACCAGATTCCTGATCCATAGGTTGACAGCAGAGGAGAGAATCTTCTTGTCCCTTAGCGGTAGGTGGTTTAGGTGACCTTAAAGATTCAGCAAGTACAAGTCTTCAAAGTTACTCGGGTACAGATCCTTGAAGTTGTTTTCAGTAATAGTATATTCCTGATTATCTGCTCTTTGAAGGACTATCTGTTTCATGTAATCTTACCCGTAAATCGAAAAGACATCAATGCTGACGACACTTAGGATTCTCATGTGAGTCCTGACAATAGCTCTTCAGTTGGTTTCTGCTAAGTG
Source organism: Tanacetum coccineum (assembly GCA_026074375.1). NCBI lineage: Eukaryota > Viridiplantae > Streptophyta > Magnoliopsida > Asterales > Asteraceae > Tanacetum > Tanacetum coccineum. The sequence goes on from BQNB010040785.1 coordinate 31,824, forward strand.
TCAGTTGATGTAGAATTTTTGTCTCCTGAACCACCAATGGGAGATACCATAAGTTGCAGAAATGTCATACATGCACTCTTCTTTGATCCATATCTGATCTGGAACCATCTGTTCTAGCCCGACATTAGGATAATAAGCAGCTTTCATCTTTGTGATTGACAACGCAATTCGGTCACCCTTGCTGCCAAATCGTAGATAATCCAAGTCTTTGTTGAAGAAGAGCTCTATCTGAATCGTGACTTAACCTGGAGGACCACCCAATAGGAGTGGTCTGCTAACGTTATACCTGAGAAGTCTGTCGTCTACTTGATTGGTCAGAAGCTTATGACATTCCTCCATCTGAAATTGGAGATGAATCACGTCAAGATGGAAGGCTTTGACAACTTCATATGCAAGACCTTCCAAGTGTTCCGGTGTGAGCTCTGTGATTCCTTGCTTCTTGCAGAACCAATCAATAAACACTCCAATATCATCGGTCTATAAAAGCATAGAGTTCTCCAGTGGAGTTACGTAGCTAGAGGCTATAGCAGATGCCTAGTTGTGGATGGGGGCAGATAGACTTGATGAGGGAATGGACCAAGCAGGTTCAGGAGTCGCAGGTCTTTCGTCTTCGGAAAGAGGTTTAAACCAATCCTGATTCAGATTAACTCTAGGGATGTGCCTACTGTCGATATCTTTATCATCAGACACCATATCCTAAGCTGCAAAGTCTGACTATTCATGCATAAATACGTCTTTAGGAATAGATGAGGAAGAGGGCTCAAATCTGGAGGTTTTTGTTGTCTAGACTGTGTATGCAGTAGCAGCAGCTGTCTTGGACGAGCCTGGAGCAGCTGAGCCTGGAGACTGATCATCTGGATTGGGTGTTGGAGACGATGGTGGTGGAAGAGGATCTTGAGCAAAATCAGAGGCTCCAGTTGTACCGAAAGCCCCTGATGCACCAGACGGTGGTGTAGGAGGTAGTGGTGGAGGAGGTGACCCAGGTGGGGTTTTCGGTGAATCCTGCTTACTCTTTATCTTTTTACGCTCCTCAGACTTGTCAGCATCAAATTGCTCACTTTCATCATGAAGGATAGATGTTTGTAATGCTTCATAGGGTATCCGGTGATCCTTGTGGCCTTTGTCATAATTCTCCTTAAGCATGCGTTGAAGCAGAATCTCCTTCATGTCAGAAGTAGGGAGATCCTTGAAGCGAGCACGAAGAGGGGCTCTCATTGCATACTGAACTGATGCGGTAATAGCCTCTTTCACCGTTTCTTCGATTTTTTCGTCAATCTCTTGCTTGTCTATATATTCCACTGTCTGCTCTCTGATCATTCTAGACAAGTCTTGAGTCTCCAATTGGTGGATCCTATTCCCTTACTTGTCTAACCTTTCCTCCAAGGTTTGATTTTCCTCTACTAGATCTGCTATACATCGTTCCAACTCACTAATCCGCTTAATTATGATCGAGTTTGAGACTTCTTGTTGTGGTTGAGGTAGAGGTGATGGAAAAGTTGTTGTTGTTGTTATTGTTGTTGTTGCAGGTGGTGTTGGTAGTGAGGCTTAAACCGTTGTGGAGGCTGGTTGAGAGACGGTGAGATCAATAATCAGGGAAGTCATTAGAGGAACTGACAAGGTGTCCTGATGTATGGGAACCATGACCATAGATTGAACTTCCACTTTAGTGTTGGTCTTTTCAGGTTCGTCTTCCTGTGACTTCTCCGCAAGGAACTGATTGGTGAAGCTAAGTTCCTTGTCAAGGTTTTGCATAGAAGACAGGGTTCAAACTGAGCTTGCAGGTTCCTTAAGTCCCACTTCACCTTCAATCAGGATTTTAAGGTTCTCCTGAACATTTAGATAAGCCGTGAGAGTGAATTCTTCATCCATTTGCTCTAGGTTTGGTTGAGGTGAAGTATCAGAGACCTCAAGATTCATGTGTTCAAGGTTTGGTCTAGCATGAACAACATGACTTGGTTGAATTCGAGAATCCGCAGCAACACCAGGGTCTGATCCAGCCTGGCCTTCGACTAGTTTACGAGGGTCTGATCCAGCCTGGCCTTCACGAGATGTCTTATTATTAGATTCCGTTTCGCTATCAGTTAGACCCAGTTCAACATACAGGGAAGAGGATTCTTCATGGCTCGAGGGTATAATAGGTGCGGGAGTGCGTCTCTAAAAGATGAACTGTTCAGCAGGGTTCTTTTTCTTTGGAGTCTGAAGGTTGAGTAGAACTTGAGCAGCTTGTTCCTCACTGACTTTTTCTTTTCCCTTTCCTTGTACCTCTGGAAGTGGTTCATATTTTCCAGGTTCGGGTTCTCTGATCACCACCAGTGGAAGTGGACCCCGAGGTGCTGGGTAAGCATCCTTTAAGCTCTCTTCCATAACCTTTTGTATAATATCAGCCTCTTCATCTTCAAACCTGGGTTCATCCATCAGAACACCTTCATCTACGAACTTATCTACCAACTGTTGAGAGCTCTTAAGAGTTCGCTTCTTCACTACCTTACCAGCTTTTGATCGTTTGGTTAGAGATGGTGCGTCAGTGGTTTCCATAACCAGCTTTCTTTTCTTTTCTTGAGGCTTAGCAGGTGCTGGTTTGGGTTTGGGTGGTTGTGATGAAGTAGATTGCAGTTTTGGTTTCCTGGGTGTTTTAGGTTTTGCCCCCTTTCCTGGTTTGGGAGCCGGTGTTTCATCATCACTGACTACTTCTCTAGCGAGAAAATGCTGATACTTAGTCACCTTTGCCACATATTCGGGGTAATAGGGAGCAGATCTGATCTCCTCAGAGATAAGTGTATTCAGAATTGCCATCCAAAATCTTACTCTTTTGGTGTTCTTGAATGAGAACTTCAGGTATCCCAAAGCAGACTCCTTATAAGGCAGGTGGAGTAGAGAACTTCGTCTTTTGTGGAACTTGTGTATGCTCTAGAGGTGATTGATGATCAGCTTAGTGAAACGGACACTCGGAATCACAAGTGGATTAACTTTCTTCTTTCCTTCCGTATGAAGAGCCAGATTCATCTTATCTTCTATGAATGAGTGGATACACTAAGTAAATTCTTCCCATATCCTCTCAGCATAATCTATATTTTCCTTGTTGACAACACCCCACAAGATCTGCAACACTGGAGCTCTGTGTCTTTTAAATGATGAAGTTTTTCCCGTCAGGCAAAGATTGATGATCGTGGTGAGTGCCCTCCATAGTTGATACATGTCATTTGTCACAACTCCAGATAAGGTTCTGACGACATTTGGGTAACCCAGTTCATTAACAAAGGAGATTATTATAACACCCTATGTTTTCAAGTCATTGACGACATCGATAAATCCACAATGTACCTTTTTGTATTGTACGCATTTGCTTTAAATCATAAGCAATAGGTTAAATCGCGTAAGCTAAAAATTAGCGTTCAATGTAAGCGGGCATCAAACAATTAAATGTTTACATCAAACAAGGGTTATATAATTATTTTGAGGATAATTATTAACTTTGTTCATTTTATTTTTATCGGATACGTAAAGTGTATACGTTTCGCGATAAATTGCGTTTAGGCACTCCCGGAACCACAAAAACTTTTCTACGCTTCAACAAATACCCACATTTATACCCAATACATAAAAATTACTAAACATCATCACCTACATCTTCTTATTGCCGAAATTCTTGCAATGATACAAAGATATATCAAGAAAATCCACTTTGGTCAAATGTACATCCATACCTCATTTAAACCACACCATGCCTTCTCATTAATTCTAGCCATGCCTTGTCCCTTTGACTTAGACCATGACCAAGACCATCCCTAGCACCATACCATGTTTCCTTGACTAAGTCTTGCCATATATATACATGTATATCTAGTAAAAGAAGTCATAACACAAAATACTTAACCAAAAACCAACATTGTTCTCCCTTTTCCTCTCTATATGCTACGGCACAAACACCCCTCTATAACAAACCCATAGCAATTTTTCTACAACCCATACACACTTATACACATCTATCCTAAGACATTCTAAGGTATTTCCAACCATTGAATCACCATTTACAAGTATTAATCAAGAAAAGGAAGCTAGGGTTTTTATTAAGAAAATAAGGGTTTTCTTAAGTGCAAGCTTGGATTTTGTGGCTAAGCAAGGGTTTAGCACTTGTTTAACATCATCATCATACCTCATAAGGTCTACTTGAACTCTTTATGTTCTTATAATTTTCATTTTTATGCATATGGTTATTCTATTTAGCTTAAATCACCATTTAGGTTTTATTCATGAAAATGAAGTTTATACTTGAAATGATCATTTTATACACTCATATACATGTGGTGTTATTACTTACATCATGTTAAAAAGGATGAGAAAATATTGTATCAAGTTATTTTGGTGTAAAAATGATTATGGGTTAATTAGGGTTTTTATAGTTTCATAATATGTTTCAAGATAAAGAAATACATAAGACAAGTTAAGATTAATTTGGACATATAAGGACAATCATGGAACCATGGACTTTTATTATAGGTAACACATGTGATAATTATAAAATATAAGACTTGTGGTAGTTTACAAAAGTGGAAAAGTATGAAAACAAGGATATATATGGACTTATCTAACTAAGACCAACATTCTGTCCAAAATCGTGTAAAAGACATACTTATTTTATATTTTTATAAGATAATACATTTCACGACGATTCCGAAAAGGTAAGAAACTTGTTAAACGGATTAATAACGAAAAAGTTACGTTAAAAACGAGTTATACGTTAATAAACGAAGTCGTAAATGAATTTTTATAAAAACATTTTTATAAAAGTTATAAACAGCAAGTGTTGATATTTTTAACAAATTATACATATTTTTGGGATTCCAAAATGATAAGAATCGTAATTTTTCAATTAATAACGAACGAGTTATGAATTTCGCGAGTTTACGACAATTAATACTTTTATAAAACTATTTTTATAAAAGTTACTATTCATGACAGAAATAATTATTTTTGTAAACCTCATAAATAAGTATAACTTTCAACTACGAGAACGTGCTCGAGATCGGTAATTTTTTCAATTAATAAACGAACGACGTTATGATTTCGTGAGTTTACGACGATTATCTTTTTAAAACTATTTTTTATAAAAAGTTATATTCATCACAGAAAGATTTATTTTTGTAACCCATTATAATAGATAGGACTTTCTAAATACGAGAACGTCCTACCTCGACAAAGAATCATTAAAAACGGCGCTATTAAACGAATAAAATACGACGTTTACGGGTTTTACGACAACAAATACGAATTATATAAAAACACATGTCTGTCATGAACAGTAAAAGTTACTGTTCATCAGGGGAGAAAATTTATGAAAATATCAAATATCGATAACCCGTCTTAATACGAAAAAGATGGGAGACATAAGAAACGCAAAGAATCGGGCTTAAACGCAAAAAGTATGCTAGTATTACTAAAACGGTAAATTATAAATGTTTCTAATGATATATAAACACAATTTTACCAAACCATTAGTTGGTGATTGAGCTTGACTATATTGTTTATGTGGTTATCAAGTACTATATTATAGGGATTTCATAATGAGGCCTCTTCGGATGGGTTTCGACGGTGTTGGATTTACGATTTAAAGTGTCCTAACTCCTCGAACGTCATATCATGACCTCTTAAATTATGATAGCCCGAACGATAGTACGATGTAACAACTATAAGATTATATTCAAGTACTCGGTACTTATACGACCTATGACAATTTAGGTTGCATTCGATCTTTTACGTGACGCTTTATCTGCGATATTTGGATTATCAGATCACTCACTCAAGGTGAGTTCATAGCCCCACATTTTTACGATTTCAATGATTTATAATTATGGGGTGAAAACATGCTTTGTTTTTCAAATTGGACGCAAGTATTGATTACATGTTTGCCTAAGTAGCGATAACCCAAGTTGAGCCCCTTTATCATGAACTGTCAATTGCATAGATGTAGTTGGGAATTACATTATGTGAGCGCGAATGTTATTTAATAGATCTATTCGGGAAACGACCTCCCCGTTCGGGTGATTAGCTATCACCGGGAACGAACGTTATAGCATGTCGAATTTAGGATGTTTTCGGGTTGAACATCTAATCGGGCAGAAATTGCAATATATAGTTTAATTGCAAGAAAGATCGTCGAGCTTCAGTGTCATGAGCTTAGTGTAAATGTAATCTAGTTTTGTGAGATCTGCATGTGTTGCATTATCACTAAAAAGTCTTGCGGTCCTGCATATTATGATTTATCAAACCTATGAATTCACCAACAAATTCTGTTGAGTTTTTAAGCAATGTTTTCACGGAGACCCTCTAATAGGCATGGGGATGCCAAGGATGCATTGGTTATTATTTTGGATTTGCACGCCTTAAATGATTTTTAGGTGCATCATATTTTGGGAAATGTATTGTCAACTTTTGTAATATTCAACAATGAACAAGTAAAGCTATATGCTTTTGTATTAAGTCTTTCAATTAAATCCAATGTATCATTTTAAACGACTTTTTGTGTCGTTCTTATATATCTTGTGCTATTGATCTGGAAGTAACACGCCTCGGACCCTTATTCCGCTACGACCCAATTTGGGGGTGTTACAATTATAGTGTTAGCATTTGGTGGAGATGTGAAATTTTTGTTGTCTTGGGGTAATTAAAGTACATCTCTTAGAGTAGCTTTGGTGAGATAGAAGCGTTGTTTATCCAGCTGACAGTTGTATCCTTTGTCTTTGTCAAATCTGATGGTGTCCCAGAACTGTTGGATGCAAATGGATGGAATGATGGAGGAAGCGGTGAAAGCTTTGAAGAAGTTGGTGTTCTTCAAGATGTCCACAGCTATCTTGAATATGGGATTGGCTTGAGTTCTTTCCACATCCAAGAAACAATTACTTTTTCCTACTGGGACCCATTTGTTACGAGGCAAGATTTACTCACCAGACCGAGTAGGTGGAGAAGCAGCAACAACTGGAACCTCAAGAGCATTGATATTTGCATCATTCATTGTAACTGCACAAATGCATCAACAAAGACATACATACATAAAGGTGATGTTAGATAAGAGCACAAGCTCGAGGTTTAGACAGTCATAGACGTAAGTCCAAGACAAAATAGACCCATTGATCATATTGAGGTGATAGTCAACTGAGATGTACAACACTTAAGTCAATGGAAGTCAACTTATGACAGTGGAGATAAAACTCAGTGACCGATACACAATGACCAAAACTCATATGACATGACAAAAACGCAGCTGGGAAAACACATCAAACAAAACGCAGAGAATGCAAGAGCCAAAATGCAGAGGCCAATTTTTATTAAAATAAACAAGACGCAATAGGCAAAACGCAATTGGGCAAAATGTAGGAATATTTTATTCAAATATAATCAAAACGCAACATTTTTGAAAAAATTTGAAAAGGTGGGCCCTACATTAGTACTAATGAGGGTCTTCAATCACAAAACGCAATTAATTACGTTTTGTCTTGCTTTGCATAATTTTATACTCAAACCGCAATGGCATATGTAAAACTCAAACGGTAAAGGCATATGATAGGCAAAACGCAACAGATATAAAGTAACCAAAACGCAGTTAAGCACATTAACAAAAAAGCAATCAAGAATACTTAGGGCAAAACATAATAGTTATAAAACTGCCAAAACGCAACCAAGAGTCAGTGAGCAAAACACAATCAAGAATATCATGTCAAAACGCAACCAAGAACATTTAACGCAAAACGCAATCTGGAACACTTACTCAAAACGCAACCAAGAACAAATATAATCGCAGATTCCAACTTCCAAATCAAGGCATCCTAGGTACTACTGGATCAAGATGAACGATCTATAATGCTTACTAACTATAATAACAAAAACAAATGGCCATTCCAAGCATCAAACGACTAAGGTTTTTACTCAAAAAGACAACCATTATGCGAAAAACACAAGGAACCTAAGAGAGCACTTAGGGAAGCAATTAACACATCAACGAGGCATCATGTATGTTACCTAAAGCTAACCCAACATACAAAATACAAATGGAAACACTAACCAAGGTTTTGATGATGAATAAGCTCGAACCCCTTAATAACATGCGATTTAATGAAATTCAGTCCAAGATATTCAAGGTAATGCATATATAGAAGATAGGGAACACTAAGAAATCATTACCTAAGCACGAAATTTCACAAATGGGCATGAATCAATCAAATCGCAAAGACGGTTAAGTTTTGAGTATGAGAGAAAAATTGTTAGAGGTTTGATTGGTCTTGGGTGTTTTGACCAAGCCAAAACGCAGGGGCTTTTTATACATATGTCTAATTTTCAGAAAAATGGCAGTTTTGGTCCCTTAATTTTTACATTCTTTTCCATTTAAGGCATAAGTGTTACTAAGGAGTTATTTAAGATTCATAGATGGCACAAATGGTCCTTTATATTTTATAAGCCTAGGAAACAAATAGCAAATAGCACATAAGACCCTATACTTACATATAATTGACACTTTTGCCCTTTTAAGTTAATACACATTTAACCCCCCCTCAAAATGCAACCCTGATTGATACCAAACCTTACTTAATTATTTATATGAATTAACAGAAATGCCCGTTAGATGTCATAAATTTGAAAAACGGGTTGCAGTCTGAAATAACTGCAAGCCATAAAGACATGTTTTGAAAATTTTAAACTTCCGTTCGAGCTTCATTTAAAGACCCGTGTCATTGTTGAATGACATTTCTAGGACCGTAAATGTTATCGATAAACGGAAGACATGTCTTGAAAATTTTAAAGTATTTTTTTAAATAGGAATATGTACATATTTATATAGGATACTTGAAGCAAATCCGTTACTCATCCTGAAGACGTTTGAGTGTGTCTGGCTTCATACTCTTCATGCCAAGCCGCAGGAGAATGAATTCGAATCGTTCTCTGGGCAGTGCCTTAGTAAATACATCCGCCAGTTGATACTATGTCCTCACGAAATACAACTCAACCACTCCCTTTTCCACTTGTTCTTTGATGAAATGATGTCGGATGTCGATGTGTTTAGACCTGGAGTGCTGGACATTGTTGCAGCAGAGAGCTATGGCACTCTTGTTGTCACAATACAGAGGGATGTAATTGTATGCAAAGCCATAATCTGATAATTAAGACCGCATCCATAGGATTTGGGCACAGCATCCAGACATCGCGATGTATTCAGCCTCTGTAGATGAGATAGACGTGCTAGTTTGCTTCTTTGATGACCAGCTTACTAACTTGTCACCAAGGAAGGAACTTAGCACTGCCAGATGTACTTTTTGGAGTGTCTTGACAACCTGTATGATCTGCGTCTGCGTATGCTATTAGTGCCATGGCAGTGTCTTTCGGATACCAAAGACCTATATTTATGGTTCCTTGGAAATACCGAAAGACCCATTTAACTGCTTCAGGTCTACTGGCTATGAGATACATCAAGGATCCAATCATACTATGATATTGGGTCTGGTCAAGAGGGATCCCAGAGAGGTCCTCATCCAGTTTTGTTCGCTCTACTATGGGAGTGTCAACAGGGTCACTTTTATGAAGATCAAATTTCTTTAAAATCTCATTAGCATATTTAGATTGATTTATGAAAATGCCTCTAGGATTCTGAGAAATTTGTAAGCCTAAGAAAAAGGATATTTGACCCATCATCGACATTTGAAATTTAGAGCTCATTTCAGTAGAAAAACGGTCACAGTCTTTGGGATCAGTCGAGGCAAATATTATATCATCAACATATATTTGAACATGAAGAGTGTGTTTGCCTGTTTTTTGAATGAACAAGGTTGGATTGACCACACCCTTAGAGAATCCTTGTGCCAGAAAAAACTTCGACAAAGTGTCATACCACACCCGGGGTGCCTGCTTTAACCCGTAAAGAGCTTTCTTCAGACGGTAGACATGATGTGGACGATCAGGGTCAACGAAGCCTTCAGGTTGGCTAACATAGACTACTTCTTTAAGCTCGCCATTTAAGAATGCAGTTTTCACGTCCATTTGATAAACTGTCATGTTTTTGCTGGCAGCATTGGCAAGAAATATTCTGATAGCTTCAAGTCTGGCGACCGGGGCGAAGGATTCTTCAAAATCAAGACCTTCTTCTTGACGATATCCTTTCGCTACAAGACGTGCCTTGTTTTTCAACACGTCACCATACTCGTCAAGTTTCACCTTATAAATCCACTTGAGAGCAATAATCATTGCACAGTCCGAAGGTGGCACTAATTCCCATACTTCCAGTCGATCAAATTCATGGATTTCATCTTGCATGGCTTGAAACCAGCTGTTTTCAGTAACAGCAGATTTGAAGTTTTTCGGTTCGACTTTGGACAGTACTAAATTATAGAGGCACCACAAAGCATCTATAGCAAACTGTTTCTGAGTAGATATCGGTTGAGAAGGGTTCCTAATAATATTATCAATAGGATGAGAGGCAGTCCATTTTCGAAGATGTTCGTGAGGCTGAGTGGTTTAGTGATGCTTTAGAGTTCTGATCTGGGGCGAATAGATTAACAAATGGATCAGGATCAGCCACATCAAAAGGATTTACTTTAAACGAATGCTTAGCTTCAACACCTTGATGTACTAAAGAGGATTGATAACCCGAAGATGATGGTGAATGACTTCCTGATGGTACCTCTTGATCAATGGGG
>BQNB010040786.1:0-14980 GCA_026074375.1 Tanacetum coccineum
AGAAACGATTTCTTCATCAAGATCAAAAAGAGGATTAGAGAAAAATTTAAAATTCTCCATTGGAACGTCCTCCTCGGAATATCGAAAAGAGGGTTAGAGAAACTAACAAGATGACTCTTGGGAAAATCATCACAAATGGGCAAATCACACACACCGTTGAAAGCATCCTCGGACTCACTTAGGGTAGGGACAAGGTTCTCGGCACTAGACTTTATGAATTTGTCAGATTCCGTTGCCGCAATAGTGTCAAGATGCTCATCCTCCATTAAGAGAGAGTCAACGGGCTCCTTGGTTGTTAAAACGGGTGTGATTGCAATACACGGAGGAAGTCTGGAAATAATAATATCTCTTAAGGGAATAGAACTTTCCTCGTTGATACACTATAAAATATACGATATAATACCACAAGAGCAATTAAGAAAATTCCCTAAGGAAAATTCACTCTTAAAAGATATATATATATATAATATATAGTACGTATATTTAACCGGGAAGTATGATCACCCGGGTCGTTTCCCCAACGACTTGCGAAATTGAAACCACGTTTTAGCTCGGATTATGATTTGAATGAGAGAAAGGGTATTTTTGATTATCTATAACTACTAAATAAAAGCAAAAATAAACAATTAAAAGCAATTTAACACTTAAACAAATTAACGGGAGCAATTAAAAGCGACAAATAAGCAAACACACTAAAATTATCTCCTAAAAATGCAAACTGAATTTCTAAACCTAAGAAAGGGCAAAAGAAAATTTTAAGAAAAAGAAAAACATTTTTTTGATTATTTTTGAATTTATTATGAATTAAAAACTATTTTAATCTAATTAAATCCAAAAAAATAACAAATTAAGTCCTAAAAATTCAGAAAAATGATTTTTAAACTTAGAAAAGTCTAAAATAACATAAGAACTCAGAATTTTTATAAAACTAAAAACTATTTTTTTGTATTTTTCTGAAACTTTTTATATTTTTAATGAATTTTCGAAATTAAAATCTTAAGAAAAGTGATTAAAAATAAAATACTTAATGAAAAATTACCAAAAATTCAGGGGAAATCTATAACCTAACAAGGATCAAAGGAAAAATAAGAAATCTTACCCAGGTTATCAAATAAGCTGAGAAGATGGCTTATTAGGCTACGGCTTATATAAAAAAAGAAGTAAATTAAAATGTGTATAAGTATTAAAAGTGGGGAAAAGATACTGGATGAGCTATTGAAGCAAATGGTAAGACGTGTGTGTTATGAGGGAGAGGTCTTGAGTTCGAAGCTGGCAACACACCCTTTTTGCTATTTTTTTATTTTTCACTTTTTGCAAAAACTAAATACTAGAACTTAAAAAGGACTCTTTTTTGAACAATTTTAATAAAGACACAATAAGCTCATACTCAAAATTAAAGCTTATATCAGCTTATAAAGTTGACAGTTCAGAAAGTGAGCTTTTAAGCTCAATTTTGCTTACTTGGACTTAAACCTTTGCACAATGCTTATTTTAAGCTCAAATCAAAAAACAAAAAGTGTTCTGAATAGCTTATGATGTGCTCAAGCTAATTATGAAAAGAGATTTGAGCTGGAAATACTAGGAGACAATTGAAATTTATGATTAAAGTGCCAAACTCAGATTATAACTCAAAAAGCACAAAATCTATTTAAGCTAAAAAGCTCATTAATCTAAGACTTAGGCTAAGCTCTTGGAATTTTATCTATCTACTCATTAGCTATGAATTTAGACAAGAAAATAAGATACTACAATGTAAAATTTTAAAACTAAGGTACTAAATCTATTCCTACTGTTTTTGGATTTTTTAGATTTTATGAAAACTTTAAAGCTAAATGCCCCTAATCAATTAAGCTATAAAATAGTAAATAAGACTTAATCTATATTAAACTATGACTAAACTTTAGGCTACTAAAATTTAAGAACCTAAATCCTAGATTTACTAACTTAAATGAGACTAAAAGATCAGCAGTACTAACTACTTGTTAGTACTGCTGATGCAAATGGCAAAAGCCAAACCAAATGTGCAGGGTAACCTAGTGAGGTTAAACCTGCACTTAACACTCTTGTTGAGTGTGTACAAACACAATTCAAACACACACAAAGCCCTAAAGAGCTTAGATCAAAATTAAGCTAGCAAAGAAAAGCAACTTTGTCCCCTGGTGCAGGAACACAAATATTAAACCATAACTCATTAAATTTTGAAAACTAAACTTTGAAAACTCAATTCTTAATGATTATAAATGAATTAGAAACTGACTCAAGTAAAATTGAGGATTCACTTTGACTTTTTGATGTCAAACTAGCTAAATCCAAACACTCCTTATGAAATGGACAGATTTTATCAAAGCTTAGAAATTAAAATCTAATTGACAAGACCTGAATACCAGATAATAAACTACTTAAAACAAGCTTAATGATAATGAATTAACAACTGAATAAGCAAAAGTCTAAGTTCTATACTATTTTCTACTATTTTTGGTTTTTTATGACTTTTAATGACAGATATGAGAAACTAATGATTTATAACTATTAAACTAAAAACATATGATGAATAAGCATTAAATAGCAATATAGCACTCAAATTAGCAACTAGAAAACAGATAAGCACTTTAAATAAGCAAATAAGCAAGTAAACTACTATTAAGCTAGATAAATGAAAAGTACTAGAAATTAAAAGATCAATGAATTAAATGAAAGACTTACAATAAGCTTCAGCTTAACAGAAGCTATTAACTCAATTATCAGCTACAAGCTCTAGCTTATCCTATTGGATAAGCTAGTAAAAGTCCTTGGGATTCCTTCCATGATTGAATCCCCTTCCAAAGCTTAAAATCCAATAGATAAGGTGTTTAAACTGATTTATTAGGTTTAAGTAGATTAAAAGAACTAATTAACTCTATTATTAGCTTATAGACTAATAAGAGCTTATTCAGTAGCTTATGATCTTTAGCTTATCATTTAGAGAAAAGTAAGAGCTTATGAGAGTTAACAAAAGAACTTATGACAAAGTGAAACTGTATTTCATTAATAAAAGCTGGTTTACATTACTTGAAAGGAAATTACAAAGGCTTTTAAAGGAAAATAAGCTAAAAATTAGAATTAAGCTAAAATTAAAAACTAACTAACTACTTAAAAATATTCTCTGGTGTGTGTGATTAAAAACTAACTAACTACTTAAAAATATTCTCTGGTGTGTGTGAGAGTGAGCTCTATTTATAGGCTCTCTGGTATGTGCTTAATTGCACATACCATTTTTCATTAAAAACGGACTTAAATGACTAAAAATGTACCACAAATACATCGTATTTGTATGTTTTGCATTTGTGTTGTGCAGGAAGCGGATATTCAAAAAGAAAGCCAAAAATGACCAAACCAAGCACGGGATGGAAAAGACAAAGTCAATCCGAAGCCAAAGTCAGTCAAAGTCGAAAGTCAGCCGCATGAAGAAAATATAACTACATAACTATCCCTGTCATCTTATTGTACCTCACTTGAATTGTCGTCCTTGACCCTCAATTTTGAAAAGCCCTTTGATTTACCCTGGTTGGTGAAATGGGGACGATGGATAAATAGTAACCATAGTTTGGCGCTCTTTTTAACTGAACGGGTAAAAGTCGTTTGAACTTTGGGCTATTGGCAAATGTAGTCCTTGTGTTTAGTTTATAAAGGTGTAAGGTAAAAGGACTTTGGAAAATGGCAACATTGGTCCTTGTGGTTATATGGAAAGGGTATTGGGCTAGGGGTAATGGGCTTTTGGATCCGGGTAGAGTATTTAAGGGTTTAAGGCCTATTTAAGGGTTAGGGATCATTTATGTAGCTTTTGGAAAGTTGAGGGACTTAAATGGTAATTGTGGGTTTTTGTCTTTTTATGGTTGACTTTTGTTGACTGACAATTGACCAAGAGTTGACCACAGCTTTGACTTTTTGACTTTTCCTGCTTTTGGTTTTGCGTCGCTGGCTTCTTTTGTGCTCTTCCGTTCCTCGTGTCCGTGTTTTCCTGTTTTTGATGGTTTTCTTGTGATTTTTTGATATATCCGTACCTGCGTTCACACACAAATACAAAACAAGTATATTTTTGCCATTTTAAGTCTGTTTTGGGTTTAATTGGGCTATTTTAGGTATAAACAGATATGTGTATTTTACACTTATCAAAATTCCCCAAACTAAATGATTGCGTGTCCTCACGCAATATTACATGCCTTATAACCAAATACCTCGAAACTTCCCCAAACTAAACCTTTGAAAAGTAGCAAAGATTTTTGTTGAGAGAGCTAAGAGATCACAAGTTATAAAACACCCGAATTCCCATTTTCAAAACTTTTTCTCTTTTTATGATTTTTCTTGATATATTTCTAACTACAACTTATTTGTGTTGACATAATGTATTGTTTTCATTACCTCATTGGTAACTTTAAGGATCATAGAACAAAAAGCACTTGAAAAGTGTCTTAAAAGATAACTTCATCATTCCCAATTTTTTTACCTTTCCCATGCTAAGCTTAAAAATAAGATCACCGTTAAGTACGAGGCTAGATGCTAAGATACTTTAATTACAACTTGTGATTTCTCTACCCGACATAAATCATTATATTAAGTGTGTGTGTTCAATTAATTTAAACATTAAATCTACATATTTAGATAGTTGAAATCCGACCCAGCTTTACACATGGGCCTTTTGGGCTAATATGTTAATCACTTAGTAAGATCACAACTCAAAGCAAACAAAAACCCCCTTAGCTAAGACATCGTTGGTTCACTTGTTCCCATGAATGACTTTCTTCTCTAGCATCTCACCGTCATCGGGTAAGTGCTAAGGTTTTTGACACCCCATCCGGAGAATAATAATCGAGACGCATGAACTTCCGATGAAAAAGCCTTGTAGACTTTTTCAAACGTTAGTTCAAAAGAATACACTGGTTTTAGAAAATGAAACTTTTACTATTTATTTTCTAACTTGCAACATTATTATTATTATTTACATTATTAGGCTAGGAATCGGTATCACTTTTCTTTCGACGACACATCGGCCATGGCCTCTCGACAAGAGTAGTGTACTATTATGATACAACACCTAATATACATCCTCCATCCTTTCTTTCGATGTCACATCGGGAGCGAACCGACAAATGCCCATGTACTTTATTGCGATGGAGTTTGTATATTAATTATTAACACTAAGGATTTATAACTTGCATCCTTTTTATTCACCAACTACATTTATATATATATATATATATATATAACATTTTAATTTTGCAAATAGAAAAATTTCATTTTAGAAAACCAAAGTATAAACTTGAACTAAAATTCTTATTTACCAACGATGTTTGACTTCATCATTGATAAAGCTTTTTCTCTGAATATGTTGATTAGACTTTTAAGAGTAAAACTCTAATTTGTAAAAATTAAAAAGAACACGTATAATTAATCATTTTAAGAACTCCGGGGAAGAAAAATCACAAGTTATTCTTATAAGCCTTTAAGTTTTCCAAATAAACTTTGTTTAGCATCCTAATTCGTAATCAACACTATCATTTCTTATTCTTCTGCATTTAAATATCCTAATATAGTGATTCGCAAAATTCTTAGCCCTTATAAAATCCAACTCGGCATATTTAAAATCTACTTGAGATTAGCACAAGTCTTCATTTACTAACGATTTTAAGTCTAGCATGTTTAAAGTCTACACGAGACTAGCATAAACTATCATCATTAATTGTTAAGGGTAAAAGCTAGAACTCTACACGTTCGATCGGGTCAAAAATTACTTTTTATTCTTACCAACGAAAAACCTACATTCGTGTCTAAACACTTATTTAATTAATTTATTTTTTTTAATTTTTTTTATTAACTACTAATATTTTTTTCTATTTATTTTTTCATTTTTTTTCCTACAAATAAGATCTTAAAATTTTTAATTTTTTTCTATTTTTGTGGGAAAACGGGTACGTGAGAACAAAACAATAAGCAGGAAAACTCAGGAAGAAACTTAAAAAGCTCAAAATCTATTTAAGCTAAAAGACACATTAAGCTAAATTAGATTATGAACTTTTGAAAACTTATTAAACAACTATTAAGCTATTAAACTAATTTATAAAACCTAATCCTATAAGCTAGAAATTAAGATTTAAAAGCTAACTTTTGTTACTACTGATTTTGGTGTTTTGATGATTTTTATGAAACTTTAAAGCTAAATGCCCCTAATCAATTAAGCTATAAAATAGTAAATAAGACTTAATCTATATTATAACTATGTCTATACTTTAGGTATAAATATTTAAGAAACCTAAATCCTGATTTTTAACTTATTTTGCGGACTAAAGGATCAGCAGTACTAACTACTTGTTAGTATTGCTGATGCAAATGGCAAAAGCCAAACCAAAAGTGCAAGGTAACCTAGTGAGGTTAAACCTGCACTTAACACTCTTGTTGAGTGTGTTGAAACTCAAAACAAGCAAGAACCAAGCCTTGTATGGTTTGGTTCAAAATTTCATAAGTGAAATAACTATGACAATTCCCCTGGTGCTGAGATAGATTTAAATAGCCATAACTTTTTTTAAAATGAAAACTAACTTCTGAAATTTCTTTTTCTATTGGTTTAAAATGATAATACAACTAACTCAAACAAATTTCACAGGTCATTTTGACTTTTGATGGTCAAATAAGCCTTATGCCAAACACTCCTTAAACTACTTGACAGATTTGATTAAGCAACTAAAATGATAATTCAATGAAGAAGACCTAAATACCAGATATCATAAAGCTTATATCACCCCTAATAAGCATAAACCAACAACTGATTAAGCTAAGTTTTAAGATCTACAACTATGCTACTATATTTTTGGATTTTATGGTTTTTATGGACAAGTTATGAAATACTAAATTCTAAAACACTTAAGATAAAAACAGATAAACAAACACATTTAATAAGCTAGAAATAAGGTAAATAAGCACTAATAAGCAAATAGATTAAGTTATTAAACAAATCTATACTAATAAGCAATATTTAAGCTAAATTAAAGGACAAGGAAATTAAAAGAAGACTTACTTGAAGCTTTAGCTAAACAAAAGCTAATTGCTCAAATAAGCTTATCAATAGGTCTGGCTTATTAGAAATAAGCCAGTAAAATCCATGGGATCCCTTTTATCTTTGGATCCCCTTCCATAAGCTCAAATGTCCAAAAGCAAAGGTTATTTGCTTATTTAGAGTTAGCTTAGCTTATTTGATTTGTCTTAAGCTTATTTAAGCTTATTTGTGTCTTAGTATAAAAGTTTTTAGTGTTTTTACCATTCCTAGCTTTTATGCCTGCTCTAGCTTATTTTCCTTGCTTCTCTTCTCGTGCATTTGCTTATCAGTGTTAGTGCCCAATCATTTCTTGTCATATTCAAACATCGATTACCAACTCGTCTTTCGATTTTCCATTCAAGCCTCGTTGGGACATAACGACCCGGGAACACTCTATACTGCTTCCGGTTTCATTGATTTTGTGGATTTTGATCCTTGTTGTATATCCATATTTATTGGTATATAAAAAGGGATAAGATCGAGCGAGTCACTCTCATAGATCCTTCTAGGCCTTGCTTGCATCATACGCTTCTCTCAATCTCAGCCAATCATTCCATCAATCATTTGAGAGTCATTTTGAGCCGTTTTATCAAATTCCATCTCACACGGATTGCCAAAGTGGCAATCCGTGATGTGACACTTTGTGTTATATCTCTGAGTGGTTATAATGTAAAAATCATAATCTCTTGTGCTTTCCCCTCTTCGACGTGGCTTCTTTGCTTGAGTGAACCAATTACAACCCTTGAGATTACATAACTATCCTTGTCATCTTATTATACCTCACTTGAATTGTCGTCCTTGATCCTCAATTTTGAAAAGCCCTTTGTTTTAACCTGTCGGTAACTCGGGACGATAAATGAACAGTAAAATGGTTTTTGTGCCATTTTTTTCTTTTTATAACTGAAAGGGTAAAAAAACGGGTGTGAGCTTTAGGCTAATGGCAAATATAGTCCCTGTGGTTGTTTATAAAAGTGAAAGGTAAAAGGACTTTGGAAAATGGCAACATTGGTCCTTGTGGTTATATAAAAAGGGTAAATGGGCTAAGGGTAATAGACTTTTGGATCCAGGTAGAGTATTTAAGGGTTTAAGGCCCATTTAAGGGTTAGGGACCATTTATGTAACTTTTGGAAAGTTGAGGGACTTAAATGGTAATTGTGGGTTTTTGTTTTTTAATGGTTGACTTTTGTTGACTGAGAATTGACCAAGAGTTGACCACAGCTTTGACTTTTTGACTTTTCCTGCTTTTGGCTTTGCATCTCTGGCTTCTTTTGTGCTCTTCCGTTTCTCGTGTCCGTGTTTGCCTGTTTTTGATGGTTTTCTTGTGATTTTTGATATATCCGTACCTGCACACACAAAACACAAAAACAAGCATATCTTTGCCATTTTTAGTCTGTTTTAGGTCATTTAGGGTAATTTTTTGTATTAACGGATATGTGTATTTTACACTTATCAGTACCCATGACGACAACACCATTTGTGACGACTGCCGAGGTATATATCGCTAAATAATTTGTTTAATCATTGACTTTTATATATATACTAATGGTCTTTAACTTGTAAATTGTTGTTTTCTTATATAACAAAAGCCGTTGAAGGATACCATACATACACATTTAGATGCTTCAGATGCGGCCCAAGAAAAAGGAGACACGGAAGAGTACTTGCAATTACTAAGAATGGAGAAAAGTGGCAAGCCAACCTTCGATTTGCCAGATTTGAGCAAGATTCAAAGGAATCAATATCCCTTATATTTTCAATTTGCGAAGAATAAGACATAGTGTTACCTTGATTGCTTACGTAAAGGAATGAGACGTGAAACTGTATTTTGGGATATTCTTTTCCCGGGCAACGTAGTTGGTGGGAATCTTAAAGGATATGTAAGTATAATTTTAGATTCTTAAATAGTATTTACAAAAGTATATACAAGTGTTCATTATTGTATTATTTGAACAACACATCAATGCCTTTATTGAGCTTATGATGAGGGAGAGCGGTCCACTTACAATAAATTAGACTCTTGGGCTTAGCGAGTTAGTTGCATTCCATATTGATAGCGGTAAGTGGATGAGTATGGTATTGATTGTTGATGCATTTCGAGCAATGATAAATGGAACCAATCCATTGTATCTATCATGGGACAAAATCTCACAAGTAAGTTATGATTTTAATATGTATGCATGTTTTTAGCTTCTATGGTGTTTGGACACATTTCACATATAGGGTGTAGCATTTAGGTTGTGTGTTACTACGGATTTTGAGTGTTTGGTTTAGCATTTAGGGTGTTTGGTTATTGTTATTGTTGTTTCCTATTGTTGCTTTTAAGTTGTTTAGGTGGTTTTTGCTTTTTTAAGCACTTTTAAGATGTTTTAGGTGTTTTTGAGCCGTTTTTGCTGACATTTGCTATATTTATGTAGTTTTAAGCATTTTTAGCAGCTTTTAGCTGATTTGAGCAGTTTTTAGCAATTTTGAGTTGTTTTGAGATGTTTTAATTAGTTTTAAGCATATTTTAGCTATTTTTAGTTTAGAGTAGTTTTGAGTTGTGAAGGAAATTAATTTCACACACACTATGAACTAAAGAGAGAAAGCTAGAGAGAGAAGTGGATGGGGGAATACACCAAAAATACACATATGAATATGACAAGAATGCATTCCACCAACACCCTCTCCATGTGTGGAGAGGGTTAATATACATACAAGATATGGGTCAGGCTAGGATTTCCTTGGACTTTCTATAAGCCGGCCCGATTAGCTTACTAATTATTACATATTATAGACTAAGTATTACAAAGGCTCATGAGATCGATAATGATCGTCACTTTACTAAAAACTAAATTCCTAACAATCTCCCCCTAAGGGACGATCGCTGAGATCTCATAAATGATCAACACTTTCTGTATTTCTAAAAATCTCCCCCTAAGGGGTGATCATAGAGATCTTTCCTTGTGACCTTGATCATTAATCGTTGAAGCTTCTTGTCTTGATCTTGATCTTGAGTCTTTTTTGTGTAATAGTTGATCTTTTGGCTTTCATCTTTATGTAGTGGTCTTTGATTATTATGCTTAAGCTTGTTCCTTCATGCTTGATGGTCTTGTAATCTTGAGCCTTTATTACTTGATTTTGAACTTCTTGAGATCATAAATATTGCATCATCATTTAATTATCTTGTAATACTTTGCCTTCTTGTGTTCTTGTGACTTTGGACCAACATGCTCATACTTGGTTTTATCTTGAAAGCTCGTTAACAATCTCCTTGAATAGACTTTGACTTGATAACTTGATATCTTCAAGGAAAATGTTGATTATCAGAGTAGCGAAAGACTTTGTAACTTGAGCTTTCTTGAATACTTGAAAATTTACTTTTTTTAGTATGAGCATGTGGCTGTGAATTTGACTCGTCATGGACTAGATACTGCTACCATCGGGAAACTTGCAAGTTTAGGTTAGTAATAAGCACAGATATGGATGAAAGTGTCTTTGTCACTTTGTTGAATAAGGTTGCAATAACCACGGTTCCCCGTTAATCATTATAAATACTGTCTGTGATCAGGTAGAATTCAAAAGAATCTCCATGATAGGGTTTTGCAACTGAACTAGCCGTTCTCATTACCAAAGCATCTCAAAGCAGACTACACAGTAAGAGTAAATCGGTAAGTTATTATCTTCCCGATTGAGTTGTCAATTCGTGTTAAGCTTTTCTATGCCCAGATACGCTTGTGAGGCTACCCATGGACATAAGATTGAAAATTGATTTAAGAAAATCAGTTGACGTGTTAATGAGTAAAGGGTTTTCTAACACGTCAAATAGTTTTATCTTTTCAAATTCATCTGTCAATTCATATACTGAACCGATATTGATATTCAGTTGTCACAAGTTTAATTCATATAGAATCGTACAAGTACTACGAGTTTTTGTTTGAAGTTGGCCCAAGCAGGATTTCCATCTTTGAAACTACTTAAGTATCACATACGGATGTTTCTGGCAATATATGTTGGAGGTGGGGGGTGGGGTATAATATGTAAAATCAAACCAAGAAAACCCCACACGGATAATGTGTAAGGAACTCTAAATAATCATCCATGTTTTTCACATTGGTGTGAAAGAAACACGTATACATGAATAGTGTCCTACTGATATGATTTGATGATCTCTTTGCTCTTAGACTTAATTATGCATTATTTGGTTTTAGTAATCGGAAGGCTAGACGGACTGCCACCTTTTAAATAATGCAACTAACTCGGCAGTAAGAAAGTCAATAAATAACGTGTTAAGTCCTTCATGAGAAATGAAACATAAATCTTTGAGAGATTCGAGTGGCTAGGGAGGGTTTGTGCATTGCATCACATGGGTTCCATAACGACTTTCCTTTAATGTTAGCAATCATTCTTTTGGTTAATTCTGACAAGCAGATGTATTGACCGGTTTTTTTCTGCCTAAGTGTATGGAAGGGCATCCTTTCTTTTCACCCTTTAGTCCTTACAATTCTTTTTTCATTCGTCAACCCCTTTCAGTGCTTACCAAGACTTCATGAACTAGTACCTTGTTGGGATTTTGTTTCCAGTACTAGCTCCATCTCAAGTCGGCACTATTCCCTTATATGCTCACTTTTACTCTTTTTATGTTCATAACCTAAGGACTTCTACACTAACTATGGATTGTCCCGGGTAGAATCTTCCGGTTCTGGCTGGATCATGGGGGAACTAATGACTAACCTTACCAACCTTATAACTCGGATTAAAATTAAATACTTGGTCGTCTTTTTGAAAACTGTTCACCTTGGCCATAAAACCAATTGAAAAAAACTCATAAGATACTGTGATATGAATACAAATCTTTTTTTGTACCACGATTTTTTTTGGATTTCAGAAATTGCTCCCCCTCAAACAGTGCATCGATAATCGAAAAATGTTTAGCACATGAGGATTAGAGTTATACACGTGAGTCATATAATCACATTTTTATCAGTTATCATATTTTAATCAATTTTCCTCCCCTCTAAGTGTAAGGAGGGCTTCTTTGTTTTCACCCTTTATCTTTACATTTCTTTTTCATTCTTCAACCCCTTCAATGCTTATCAAAACTTTATTACTAGCACCTTGTTGGGTTTGTTATAGTGTTAGCTCTGTTTTAGTCCGCATTATTCCCTTATCTCACTTTACTCCTTTTGTATCATACCTAAGGACTTCTGTTCTATCTAATAGAATGTCCCTAGGTATATCCCTCCGGTTCTGGCTGGATCGTGGGAACAAATACATATACTTAACCACCTTATAACTTCGATAAAAGTAAGTACATAGTCGGTCTTTGGGTAATGTTCTCATCGCCTTAAAACTAATTTGGAAAAACTCAATCAGGGTACTTGTGATATAAATATCAAAACATTTGTACCTCGATTGTTTTTACATTTTTAGAAATGCCCCCTACATATGTGCATCAATACTCAAAAACATTTAGCACATACGCGGGATTTGTTGCACTTAAGTCAAATATGATCACATATATTACATTTTAGTCCATCTTTCTCCCCCTCAAAAATAGCATACCATATGATGTTTTTGAATACAATGGAATAAAATTGCTATTTAAGATTTGAAAACACATAGGAGAAGATTCTTATAGCATGATTTTGATGGAACATTTTCTTAAGCTCCCCCTCAATTATTGAGGACCTGATATAGTGTTGAGTACATAATTTTGAAAGATTTTGAATTTATTGAAAAATTCTTGAAAAAATGTACTCAAACACTATATATTTATGAAGTTGCACTACATGTATACAAGATGATTTATGAGACATGACCTGAAACTTACAAAACCGAAAGCGATAGACATTGTTACTCTTTCCGAAGCAGCGATCTATGGTCAGTCTCGTCATTCTCCTCTTAAAAGCTTTCTTAGCTTCCCCCCGAACCCGCAATCCTTTGTAGAGTAGATTCGAAGCGTTCTTTAAGATAGAATGATGTGAATTGTAATATTAAAGACAACTAAGTCCCGGATGTCAACAATTATTCCCGCTAAGTAGCCGAAATTATAACACTAAAGACAACTATGTCCTGGATGTACACACTTCTTTCTGCAGTATACTGACTATCTAAAGGATTCATCATACATATGTGGACCTCTTTTATCAAATTTTACTACTTCTTTTAAAATTAAATTTAGTGATTAACCGGTTGGGGAACTATTAATATAAACAGAAATATATCTTCCTTTTCTGGATTCCTAAAACTACATAATTATTTCCAAACAATCCTAAGCCTTTTAGAACTTATGATGTTGGCAAAATTTGATCGTATGTAGTTTTAATCCTAAGTCACAATCCTTGAGATTATATTTAACCACCTAAAGTTATTAACTTATGAAAACTTAAGCCCTTGGAGCTAAACTAAATTATCTCCCCCTCAAATTATTATCCGTTAAGTTAAAACTTATTCTCGTATAATTTCCGTAACTTGATTTAAAAAATCGTTTTAAAAGATTATTTATTAGTACTTTTTCTCCCCCTCAAACAATGACCCGTTTTCTATTTAAAGAGTTGTAGTCATTGTTTGAGTGATAGAAATTATCTTTTGAAACCCTTTTTTCTTTTAAATTCTTGAGAACACTGATTATGTTTCTGATTCTTCCTAAAAATAAGATTTTTCTTATTTTGATAAATAAATGCACTGATATGTACACTTATTTTAAGCAATCACGGGTTGTGTAGCAAATTATACACAAGCCTTTGTATGAATATGAAGTAATTCATACCCGAGAAAAATTAATTTCCCGTTGTGAGGAAAAGTTATATTTTTGTCGATTTACTTTCCTTTAAAATGAAAAGCGGGTTACAATCTGAAATAATTGTAAGCCATATGACGTGTTTTGAAAACACTTTGAACTTCTGCTCGAACTTCATTTACAGCCTCGTATCATTATTGAATGACATTTCTGAGGCCGTAAATGTTATCTATTTTCAGAAGACATGGCATGAACACCATATTTTTATATTTTTTATAATTTTGTATTTTGTTTTTCTGATTTTATATTTTTGTATTTTGTTTTTATAAAATTTTATAAAATGAAAAATCTTTTTGTATTTTTAGATTAAATCCTTTACATAGGATACATAAAGAATTACCACAATTATTCTTCCTTTGAGATAGAGTTCTCAACCAGATCGCTTCCCACCAAATGGAATCGGATTGTCATTTGCGTCA
Source organism: Tanacetum coccineum (assembly GCA_026074375.1). Classification (NCBI taxonomy): domain Eukaryota; kingdom Viridiplantae; phylum Streptophyta; class Magnoliopsida; order Asterales; family Asteraceae; genus Tanacetum; species Tanacetum coccineum. Next base: position 14,264 of record BQNB010040786.1, read on the forward strand.
AAGTAGCACCAAATGGCATGTTCTTGTAGTTGACTTCTTGTCGAAACCGGTCGAGAAGGATTGCCAATAACATTCTCCAATGGGTGATTCTTTGTCAACTTAGTGAGAGTATCAAACGATTGGTTAAGATGATGCACATTTGATGGAATGACCCATTGTAAAGTTGTTTCTTTAGAACTCGGGTCTGAAGAAAGATTATGAAGGAGGGGTGCATTATCAAATTGTGCATTTTGATTTCCATGAATTTGTTCTTCAACACTTTGATAAATTACTTGAGATTAATGATAAGTGTAAAATACACATATCCATTTGTACCTAAAATTACCCAATTAAACCCAAAACAGACCAAAAATGGCAAAAATATGCTTGTATTTGAGTTTTGTGTGTGCAGGTACGGATATATCAGAAATCATAAGAAAACAGTCAAAAACGAGCAAGCACGGACACGAGAATCAAAAGAGTACAAAAAGAAGCCAAAGATTCAAAGCCGAAGCTAGAAAAGTCAAACCCGCAGTCAAATCCAGTCAACATGGTCAACAAAAAAAGTCAACCAATAAAAGACAAGACCCAAAGTGTTTCACTTTAGGCCTCCAAGTTTCAAAAGCCCAAAAGCCTATTTCATAGTCCATTTCCTTTTATTATAAACCACAAGGGCTGGTTTTGCAATTTCCAAAAGTAGTTTTATAACTAGAAAAGGAAAAAGAGAAGACAAGGACC
>BQNB010040786.1:20562-38074 GCA_026074375.1 Tanacetum coccineum
CTGTGACATCTTTACGTACTATATTGAAACTTGAAAGGCTTTAATTCACAATGATAATAATGGCATTATTGTTTGATCGATGGTTCGATCGTACGTATTGAAGAGTTTATAAATGATCGTTAATTATAAGGTTTGGGAATATATATTTATATATGGGTTAATTGTCGGTTATTGTTGTGAAAGATAAGTAGAGGTTTTTTTTAAAGATAAGTAAAGAGGTTATTTAATTAGAATGAGTTTTATACTTTTATTTATGAGATTTATATATACGAGGGCGTTTTTGGTCAAATATAAATAACTTCATTGGCCGACTAGAATTTAGTTGCACGTGCAGTGTGATCATCAAGTTTACGTGGACGTTACTTAATTTTTTTAGTAATACTTTGTAAAAAACAAATAAAATGATTACAATGTGCAATAATATAATGTCATCTTGACTTTTTAAAAATTAATTTTAATCAGTTAAAATATCAAAGTGAACGTTCATTTTACAATCCGAGTCGTTTATATTTCACCACTTTCCAAATAATAATAATACTTAATGCTTCTTTTATCTTATAATATTTTTTTAGTTGTTTCAAATTAATTGTTCACTTTCAAAAATAAATAGAGAGTTTAGATTAAGTTTAAAATATCACTCTCACTTGAAAAGTTAGATTATTTTTTTATAAATGTCTGAATGATTGTTCGTTTTTTAAGCATATGTTGACAAACACACGGGTTCGTTTCACCCCAGTCAACACACGTGTTACAGACACAGTTATCACTTCAAATCCTCGGTTTCACAAAAACTAGCTCGGTTTTTAGTCCAACGAACCCGAAAAATTCAGCCCAATACTTTATAATAGTGTTGCAAAAAGTCGGCCTAGGCGGGGATTAACCGCCTTGATTTTCACTAATCGGCCTTATTAATCGGTATGGTCAAAAATCGGTCAACATACCGATTAATCGGTCAAATCGGGCATAAATCGGCTAACTCGGACAAAAATCGGTTAAATCGTCCAACTCGGTTACGGATAGAAATCGGCCAAACAGGGGATAAATCCGTCAAATCGGACAAAAATCAGGCAAATCGGACATATATTTTCAAAATTTTATAATTTTATATATAAAAAGTCCAATCCGATTAATCCATGATTAATCCCCGCCTAACCTTAATCACTAGCCACTTTTGCAACCTTTATTTAGAAAGAACAAAAAAAGATATATCCATGGTAATTGGTTAATTGGGTTAATCTGTTCCATATGTTATCGAGATAAGGGGGGGGGGGGGGGGGGATGACATTTTAATTGTGACTTTATACCTTCGATCACCAAGTATTTAACTATTAGGTTCCGTTTGTTTTTTCTAAGGTTTTACTTTTTTAAAAGAAAAAGGTACATCAAAAGTATTCACATGTAGAAAAAATACAGTTTGTTTTTTGTTCTATTTAAGTAATTCTTTCATTCTTATCTTTCTTTATATTTTTCACTGGTGTTTTTGTACGTTTTCATACTTTTTGGTACGTTTTTTTACGTTTTCGTACGTCTTTGTACGTTTTTTACGTTTCCGTACGTTTTTTGTCCTTTTTTTACTTTTTCGTCGTTTTTGTAAGTTTTGTACGTTTTTGTCTTTTTTTTTTACGTTTTGGCAATTTTTTACGTTTTCGTCTGTTTTCGTACGTAAGAAAACAGACGAAAACGTGCGAAAACCGACGAAACGTAAGAAAACAAACAAAAACATAAGAAAACGAACGAAAACGTAAGAAAACTTGAGAAAACGAACGACAACGTAAGAAAACATAAGAAAACGAACGAAACGTAAGAAAACAGACGAAAACGTAAGAACACGTACGAAAATGTACGAAAATGTAAGAAAACAGACAGTAGACGTAAGAAAACAGATAAGAAAACGTATAAAAATTGTACAAAACAGACAAAAACGTAAAAAATAATCGGAAAACGGATGAAAACATATAAAAACGTAGAAAATAGCATTAAACGGATGAAAACGTAAGAAAACATACAAAAACAGATAAAGACGGTTGAAAACGTATGAGGATGTATAAACAAAAAAAAGTCTGAATTATTGAATTATCGTCTATAAAGTGAAAAGAAGTTAGAAGAAGAGACAAAAAGTGAAATACTTTGTCTAAATTAGTGAAGAAATAAAAAGTGTTTTTTAGCACTTATGTTTGAAAAAAAAACAAAAATCTGCGCGCCCGCAGAGAAAAGAAGAGAAGAAGTGGAAAAAAGTGCTTATTGGGAAAAACAAACGACACCTTAGTCGTCTACTAAACCAAAACAGAGCTTGAATCTTCAATTTCTGATATGCTCGAGTATTATGTGCACTAGGTCTTTGTGAAACAGAAGTATATATTTTGCTGTTATACTAGCTAGAATCTACCTAAATGAGAAGTATTTGGTTGTGATTCTCATCAGCGTGTAGATTTCTGGTTAATCTTTGAACTGGTTGAGGAGGTACACTATGACCAGAATCCATTGTATTAGCATGCAATAATCTTATACGCATACATTGAAATATATTTACTCGTTGCTACAGTTTTGACATTTCATATATTTCAATGCATTTGTTGAATCACAAGTGGCTCCATTATGTACGCTCGACATATCTCATAATGGATGCTAAAAACCAAGGGAAGAATGGCAGAAAGAGTAATGTGCAATCACACGTACCAATATAACTATTAAACTATAAAAGCAACCTATGTTTTTAACGAAAAGATATTGACCAAATAAGTATGGAGTCTACATTGTTATATCAAACGAAGCATCTGGTAACTGGTAGGTTACCAGACACATTGGTGATTTGTCAACATGAAGACGATTCAGATTTTTTCCATCTTAAAAGTCCGTTTTTTGGCTACAGCTCATGTCTATACTTCTATTTCTGTAATTCCTCCGGAGTAGTATCAACATTATGATACTTTTTTCTTTGGATACAAATTGTATTTAAAGCAAGGGGTTTTTATTCAACTGTAGAAAGCATGATGTTAATACACTTTAATCCACCCTTCTTCCTTATAAGTAATCAGCCAATACTAGCAATGCAAACAAAAAGAGAAGCAGTGAGATGATGGTTTGAACCTCACATTAGCCAGGTGGCCATTTCAGCTGTCTTCCGCCAAGAACGTGCAAATGAAGATGGTAAACCGATTGACCTACACAAACAGATAGCAAACTTGACTTAAAACCTGTGATCATTCTTATGCTAGTAATCATATGACAGGAGGATTGAATTGCTAACAAAATGAATAAACATACAACACCTTGTCCTAATTATAGCAAAATGAAAAGAGCTACAACTTACATGCAGTGGCACCGCTATTAATGACAACACGGAATCCATCAACGATGCCTTCTTTTTCTGCAACTATCTTGGACGCATGAAGAAGATGACCCAATATGTCTTCATGTCTTGGTTCAGCCTTGAGGACAAAAATACGGAAACAAAATTTAAAGATCACCGAAAAATTTTATAACAGTAAAATATGAATTGTACTGCTACAACATTATCACGAATATGATATTCGCTGCCAGTAGGTATATTATCACGAATATAGAGTATAAAAATTGTTCTCTTGTTAAAAGTATAACCATATATTAGTATAAATACACCAAAAAAGAGAACAGATATGGTATACAACGTAAACAAGTCATGAATGAGCAGAAGGTGATTTAAGGTATACATTTTATGCATCCAGTTGACTTCCTTCTACGATTTCCTTCCCATTTCATATAGTTTTCCATTGATATCTTGTATCTCTGCCCTCATAGTTATCCTTTTCATAATTACCAGAGAAGCATATATATTCCATATTAACTCATATACAACATCTAAAGCTTCATATGGCCAAAATTACACAACTGTGAAAGAGGGACACTCGTATTATACAGATCTTGAAAAGACCCTTGTGTTATCCTTTTGAGCTGTATTTCACTCAGTTACATGCTTGATTACACCTTGTGCCTAGGCGATTGTAAGGCTGTTAATCGGGTAAACCCGGCCCGAATAAGCCTTATTCGTGTCGGGTTAATCGGGTTTTGAGGAAGAAAAACCTTACCCGTACACGACCCTAACAAGGTGTGGGTTATGCGGGTTGTGGGTTATTCGGGTACGGGTTAACCCGAATAAGCAAAATTATAACATAAAAATACAAATATGTGGGTAAATTTCTATAGAAAAACCAACGAAAGATACGGGGAAATATTAAAAATCTCTTATGCAGGTTATTCAGGTTAACCCGGAACCCGAATAAGGTTGCAAGTCTCACCCTAAACCTGACTTTAATAATAGTTCGGATTAATCCGGTTAACCCGAATAATGTTTTTCAACTCTTATAACCCGACCCTGATAAGCTTATTCGGGTTCGGGTAGGGTCGGGTTAGTCGGGTTCGGTATTTTTGACAGCACTAGCTACATGTGGAACCCTTTCTCTCAAAGATTACAGGATTACCCCCATGCAAATGATAGATCCGAAATGAAGTTATGTCCTTTATGTGTAACTTAACAGAATACTTGCAAAGGAAGGTAAAAAAGGAACAACCTTGCCAAGCTCTGTTAACCCATCTCTAAGCTTTGGGATGACTAAAACATGTACGGGTGCTTGGGGATTAATATCACGAAATGCTAATACTTTTTCATCCTCATAAACAATGCTGGAAGGGATTTCCTTTGAGATAATTTTGTCAAATCTGCCACAAAATCAAATTCACAAAGTTATATAAAATTTTCATCATGTGAGGGGAAAAAGAGAAATTCTATAGGTTAAAACCTGAAGATGAAGAAGTTCATACATACTCGATATAAGAAAGTATACAAAAAAAGAGAACAGATATATGACCAGTTTTCCTTAAAAGCGATTACAGATCTGCAGATAATGGCTGCTGGTTTTTCATATTTGGCAATATGCCTTTTTCAATTTAAGTACCTATCTATATGACTATATACTATGATGAACCTATAACTCTTCCACGACCAAAAGATCACACTACACATACTACCTTTGATGACTACGCTATTAATAATAGAGCTCTTAACGATTGATAGAATATTTTAACAGAAATCACACAGGTTAAAATAACGTTGAACTGCTTATGAGTGTACTAGAAAACAGTGTGAACCCTCATTTAAACCAAAAATGGACCATTACATTGTTGGAGCTCCAGTGTTGGCTTCGGTTGCAGCAGCTCTAGCAGACGCCTCTTCGTCATGTGTTGCACTCACCCGAGACATGGTCCTACAAATTGAAGCTACCAACATAAGTAAGATATAGAAGCATTCCATACAGCAGATGTTAAAAACTCTCTCAGTCGACTTTTGAAAGTGATTTTTTTTTTGTCTGCAACAAAAACATCGACCCATGAAGATAAGAGCACACACAATAATGTTACATAATAAATACAGTAGTTTGTAAAAGGGCAATAAAAGGGTGGTTATAATTAAGGAAGTTTGCACCCACTACTCCAACAAATAGAAATTGGGTATGAGTAGTATATGGATAATATTGGATAAACTACTTAAAAAAAAAACGTTTCCAAATAAATCATACTTATAAGACCGAAGAAAGGCAAATTATAGAGAAAAATGAGTACCTAGGTCGTCCTATTGTGAAATGGAAGTTGGGAAATTGACTGAATTGAATGTCGTTGCTTGAAAGCGCTTCTAATTGTTATTGCGGAGCTCCTGCTGATTTCATTAATTAATTAATTATTAAGTGAACAAGTTTAAAAAATAAAAATATGTAGAGAGGTTGTTTGTTTGTTTGTGTTACCGTAGAACAAGTAGTAGTGGTAGAGATGATGAAGCCATGGTTTGGTACCATCGGCTGGGCTGGCTGATGAATATTACACCAACTTGTTTCTTATTTTTTTTTCCTTCATAAATAAAGAAATTGTTTTTAAGGACTATACTTTTGTAAACCGTTCATTTCGATAACCGAGTATCCCATATTCTCACCAGACTGGTACATGCGTAATGCGGCGGCGACTACCTTGTGACTATATTTTGCGGCGAGCAAATGTTATCCGGCTAAACGTTTTTTTAACAACAACTGTACAAATAAATGATAATTTAAATTAAAATAACTTTAAACAATAATAATGCAAAGTATTTCATATCCAAATAAATATAAGATCCAAACGAAAAAAAAAAACACATAAGTAGCATCTTTGAAACATATGTTAAAATAGCCGTTAACCCGCTGAGCGTTATTTGCAACGACGAGTTCCGTATAATTATACTCTTACGGCGAGTGGGCTAGGCGGGTGGTATCAAGGACCAGAAGTAACCTATGATGTTGAATCTATTGTGTTTTAAGTTATGATAAGTTTGTGTTGTAGCTTTTGATTCTTTCATAAACTATGAGTTTCTTTTGTATAAATTTCATATTGACATTTTTAATGTATAATAATAATTTTTGTTTAAGTTTCATATTTACAAAAATGATATGCGTGATTATACACATTTATTTCTCATTAAATCACTTAATTTGATCATTAATTAAAACGACGGTTACAAACATTGTGAGGTTACAAGTCTTGATCAAGTTTAAAATCCTTCTTCTATAACCAGAAAATTTTGGTCCCTTAAAAATTTTTATACGCTAAAATTATGAATGACCGTAATTGTATTTTATAAAGTAGTAGAGAAGACAAGTAGAGATAATTTTACAAAATCTATTAACATTAGGTTTACCTTGACCATCTTTGAAAATTCATGATAATCAAATCTTTAAATTTTCGTATCTGAAAAATTGTATGATAAGAAAAGAACATCAAAATAGATCGAAAACTACAAACACGTAAAAAAACGTAAAAACCAACAAATCATCATTTTTAAGTTTTCATTCATTTTATCATTTTTTTTCTCCGTATCTTATTTTTAAGATACTAAAAACTAAAAAGACATCATAAGAAAACTTAGATTTTAAACTCTAAATTCAAACAAAATTATCACATATACTAATCAAAATGGAACATGAGGTCGGAGGAGATGACCGGATCCTATGTAAGGCGACAACGAAAATAAACCCATCAAACTAAAAAATACGAAAAGCAAAACTCAAAAAGAATGGAATCTATACTTAAAAGTTAAGATACCTTTTTTTCGGCATCACCTTCTCCAAAAGGTATAACTATCATCACCGGCACAACCAACATCGACCTTTTCCATAATCCACCTAGTAGATCGTGTTAACCCATCAAGTATCAGATCAACACTTAGCAGTAGGACATTATAGAGAAGCAACAGGGAAAAAAAGTAAAGCAGAGATAATATTATTACCATTCGAAATCTCCATCTTGACATCTCCATTTTCACTTTTAAACAACTACAAAATCACAAAAAAAATCACACATTAAAAGGGAAGCAAACAAAAAAAAACTAAGAACACCAAAAGCATATTCATCTAAACATTAAAAACGCTAATAGTTTTAATGCTTATATCAGATTTTGTTGTGTAGGTTTTTATATTGAAATGGTTGTTTTTGTTGTACAATTCATATGAAATTAAATGAGTTATAACTTTTAAGTGTTACAAATTACAAATTAAACTATGTTTTATGGGTTGCATTAATATTGGTGTGTTGTTACAAAAGTATGGTGTTACAAAATGAATTTAACATTACGACCCTAAATTTGATTAAATCTTTTAATTATGTGAATTTAATGTAATTATAGCAAAAGTAACCTAAATCATTCTATTAACAAGAAATGTATTTTTGTTCGAAAAACTTTGAAGATTTATAGTTTTAAAAAAGTCTTAAAATCTTTATAAAGTAGTAGATATATCCAATCGTTATGCTCTAATAAAATGTGCAGATCATAGGGTAAGAGTATTGGCGAAATTTGTTGGGCTAGTAGCAGGAGGCTAGAGCTTATATTGTAAGCCGAAATTGAAATTTGTATTTTTGTAAGCTTTTTTGGCAAATGAGCTGAGCCAGGGGCTTATTATTGCAAAATTACTCTAAAAATGACATAACTAAATGAGTTTTTGGTATATGTTAGCCCCTTTTATGGGGTTTTGGTTAAGAGACTTAGACTTAAAAGCCCTAACATAGCCCGAAGTGACAAACAAAACTTATTTTATAAGCCGACTTATATTAAAAGCCAAAGCCCGGATAGACCCCAATAACCCCCTCGCCGAACATACCCCATGTATCATGTCATTCAAGATATCATTTAAAAAAAACCCGAACGATAGGTAGATTTTGTTAAAAAGATAAAATCAAATAAAAGTGAGTTGGAAATGACGTGTTGAAGACCGATTCACTGGGTTTGAACTAACCGCCACACACACTCAAATCAGATAAAGCCTTTCATTTTACAGGTAAGATGGTGCTGGTCACTTACAAAGGTTTGTTTGCACCTAGCTGGAATTAAACTTATGATAACCACAAACCCTTTTACCACTAAGTCACCCTTGAGTGATTAACATGACACATATTTAAATACTTTTTTGAGAGTAATAGATGAATACGAGGTAACAATTTATTCAAATGATTGTCTTATAGAAGTTTAATGATTTACTTAGCAAATTTCAAAGTGCAATGACTTAATTAGCAACTTTTAATATTACAATGAGTTAATAAGAAAGGTGGTAATGGGACATAGGCGATCGGGTCTCCAGCCTATGTGGCACCAAAGAGGACTACTCTCTCTTACTACCAGTGTTTTAAAAGGCGTGTCAAGGCGTCGCTAAGGTGTGAGGCGTGACCTACACGTTACAAATAGAACTATAATGCGTCGACTCCCTATTTTGTGCGTGACGTGGAGCAGAGTCATTAAAAGAAGGCCGATAAGAGCGTGAGGCAGTGAAGGGTTTTTTAGAATCAACTCTGATAAAAAAACTAAATGAAGAATATTACATGTAAGGATAATTTCTTAACTTTATTCATTATGTACAAAATATTTTCATATTTTGTGCCGCCTTAAGTCGCGCCTTAAAAACGCAAAAGCTTCGCCATAGCGCTAAGACGTGAGGCTTGACCATGCCGCCACGCACGACGCCTCGCCACAAAGCTATTTATAAAAACCTTACTTTACTACACTCATGAAATAGGGACCACCATCCTAATCGCGACTAATTGGCATAATTTGTGACCTTAAGTCGACCGAAGTTGGGGAGGAAGTTTATGTGTGGGTGGGTGTATTTAATTGTTTTTTTTTGTATGTTTTTTGTGGTGTTCTCGATCTTCTTGTTACATTATGTTAGTCGAGAAGTTGTTATGGGGAGAGAAATCTGAGGTGGCATTAAGGATGGGGGTTATGAGGGTCACCCATTACCACTAGTCTAAGCTATAAGAACACTAGGTGCGGTAACACCATTAACATCAAAAAGTGCTTCCATCTCAGTGTCACCTCAACATTTTCACTTTTAATAGCACCACATCAAAATACCCCATCACTAGCAACTTGTTATAACACCCTTTATTGGACCTACCATTTTATTTTCTTTTAATTTTTAAAAAAAAACTAGTTTTTCATTCATTAAATTAATATGCGCATTACAATACTAAAATAGAAAGAATACGAAAAATAAAAAAAAGTACGAAAATTTAAAAAATACGAAAAAATTAATAAAAACAACTAATTGCGGTTCAATTCATACTTTTTTCTTTTTGTCTTATTTTTGCATGTTAATGAAGTAGGCATCGTCATCCGAAAAATCCTTGGTGCTAATCGCGAGAAATTTCATTTTACAATTTCATTATTGTTCGATCTATATCCTTCGCCACCTTGTACGCCGATTAGGCAGCTTCATGTTTGAGTCGAAACTCATTCTGTAAAGTACCCTCAAACTCCTACGGGTTACTTCTCGTGGTGCTCGATGTGGATTCTGAATTAGTTTTTTTTAGGGGCGTGGTTTTCCGGTGGGACGTGGTGTCAGATCATCTCTGAATAGTTCGTCATGTCTGGTGATATCTTTTTTGGGTAAAGGGTTACCCCGGTAAAGTATATTAATACCGAAAAAGTTAAGTACAAATAAAATGTGGCTGAAATACCACATTAACCTCAAGCTAAATCAGCTTGATAAACAACTAAACTAGTGCTTATGACATGCCATAAACACTAACAACTCTAGAGACAACTAGTTGCCACTAGAACAAATGACTTAACAGAACAAACTAACCAACAACAGCCGTAAAAGGTGAACTTCCAACGGTTTTTGTAGATAATTTAGCCGTTTCATCATACACATTTACATCTTCTTCTTCCTCTTCTTCTTCATCATTCAAGACAGAATATGAATTAGACATGGGGATTTTATCTTTCTTAGAAGAAGTACCAGTAGTTTTCAACATCGATGACGATGTGGATGGATTACCCATATTAGTAGCTTCCTTTTTTGGTGCGCCTGTAGTCACCTTTGGCTCATGTCTAGCATTTTGTTTAACCAATAGACTAGCAAACTGACCACCATTAGTAGACTTGTATTTACCTTTCCTTTTCTTCTTTTTACTCACCGTTTGGAAACCATCATTTGTCTTCTCAACAGTAAGAGTAACAACATTAGAAGTAGTAACAATAGGAGGACACACCACCTTATTAGGGCAATGGTCATGAACATGACCAAATATTTTACATAAATCACACCTGGGCGGCCTCCATTCGTACTCAACACGGATAGTTTCTTTGGTGAAACCATCCCCAGTAAGTGAAGGAATACTGATAGTAACAATATCCACGAGATCAGTCTCTGAATTTACCTCAATTAAGCACCGAGCAAAACTACTCCTACCACACGAATCATTACACATGGAGCTTGTGTATAAATCAAGCATAACTAGTTTGCCAATGAACGTAGCAATTAAACTAATACCATCCTCTTTAAAAACTTAAATAGGAACATCATTCAATTTAACCCATATCAAAATGCGAGTCAATTATTCTTTAAGCAATCTAGTATCCATCAACCATTTCTTGAGAAAGATCGGAGACTTACGAATCAACCAAGGACCACCCTCCAAAACAGCTTCGAGACCAGCCCGTGAATCAAATTTAAAGAAAAAGAATCCTTTGGAATTCATCATAATCCTTTTCAGCCCATGTTTCGCCCAGTTTTTCCTAACATAGTATTTAACCACCGGAAACGCCATTCTCTTTCCAATAAAGTAATCATATAAAGTGTGTTCAAAACGTGTACTAACCTTTTCGACAACTTTACGGGGAATAGAGATATTAACACCATCAAATACGGTATCAGCCACCAAGGGATGAAAGTTAGAATTAACTTTTGGTTGGTCCTTAGCACTTACACCCGCAGCTCTAGCATAGGATGTTGACATGGTATCGATGTCCACAGCCTGAACAATATTAGGCAATGTGGAATCATCAACATTAATATTTTCAGCCATTGTTGAATCATCTACATGCGAAACCTTACAAGGGATCACATCAGCCTTAGTATTATCAGCCTTAATTGAATTACATATAGCACCTAATGCATCCAAGGTTTCCATACGATCATCATTAGTCATCCTGGATAATAACTCATCATGTTTACCATCTTTAATACACTTTATAAACATGTACAAGTCACCAACAGTTGTTAATGGAACTCCAAAAGTGGCAGCAACATCTATGTTATACAGCCCTCGAGGCATGTTAATAGTAGCAGTAGGAGAAACCAAAGGAGAAGAATTATACACCTTTGGACTTACATCATACTTAGCACCTGATTATTCTAGGTTAACCCTAGTAGCAATACCCTCTTTCATATTCGACCCATCTTTCTTCTCCATTACAAAAACCTAAACAAGATCGCACCAGGAAATAATAACAAAACAGAAGAGAACCAATAAAAACAAGAAAAAAACCCTAATACGATGCAAAGATGCGAACCCTAAAAATCGAACCCTATAACAAACTTGTTAAAACCAATAATCAAAGATTAATAGTAGGAAACAAGGACGTTATACAACATTCAAATCATAGTAGAACCAAGAAGTCAATTAATAAGGCAAACCCTAATCCATCGAAACCCTAAAATCAAAAAGAATCGCAGCCCTGTAAGTTTTTTTTAGTGGGACACGACTGAGGTCAAGGGTAAGCCTATTCCTACATTGCCCTTCGTGACATCTTCTGTATCCGCCACGCCAGGGCGTGCGGGCGGAGATCATACTGACTCCGTGTCTGGACCTAACCTTCGACTATTAGAGCTTCTCAAAGGTTTGTTATTTCTTCAGACTCCTCTCACCATTCCGGTACTAATGTTGCGGAGGCTGAGGTTCATTCTCTTATCATGTCTTACGCTTCAGTAATGACGACTATTACCATTGTTACTCCAACGGTTGATACTGCTGCAGCTGCTAAAGAGAAACCCGTTGAACCTTCATTGTTTGGTGTTACTTCTTCATCAGTTGGCGGAACTGATCCCACCCCGGGTGGTTTTTCAGATCGTACTGGCAGTGACTTCCTTGTTGGTGGTATCCGCACCGTCATTGACCCCGATACTAATCTCCAAAAGGTTTATGTCCCTCAATGGAGCGTAACCAATGGGTCCCGTCTTGATGACGGTCGCATCTATTGTGAGATGGTCGATGAGTTTGCTCCTCCTAAGTTTTTTGCATCTGTTCGTGGGATGGAACATGACCAGTTATTTACTGAATTTAATGTTGGAGCTGCGTTAGATGTCTTTGAGTGCTGAAGTGAGGATGCGTGCTGAGTACAACATTAAAGAGAATAGGAGGTTGAAGTCTATTATTGATGAGCAGGCGGAACTGCTAAAGGTCAGGGAAGGAGAAATTGAGAATCTGAAGGCGTAGTTGTTGCTGAAGGAAGCAGAAGCCGCAGAGGCCATTCGCCTCTGTTCCGAAGCTTCTAAGTTTGAAGTTATTGAGAAATACCTTCAGGATGAAATGAAAACTTTTAAGGAACGTAATACCATCCTTGAGAAGGAGAAGAATGATATGGACGTGAAGGTGACTGATCTTGCAGCTTCAATTGCGGTTAGGGAACATGTGGTTGTTGATTTGAATACTCTGGTTACTTCTGTTAAGTCTTAGAATGACAAGCTTGTGGATCAAGTACACTCAAAATTTCTTCTTCTTTTTTTATATATTTTTCTGCTCTGTCTTCTTATCTGTATGTCTCCGTATAACCGTAGGTACATGAACTGGAGGTTTCTTCTTCCAGACTCTAATAAAAAGTAACAGTGTATGAGAATTGCAAGGAGCAGCTTAAGAAGTTTCAAGATGATCAGATGAAAGTTGTTAATGAAAAATTTGACAAACTATACACTGACTTTGTGGAGATGGCCCTTAATTTGGAGGAGAAATTCTACCCTTACCTTCTTACCACCATCTCCTGTCGTAGGTGTCTTCTTGTTCATGGTATGAAACTTGGTATCATTAAGTTCCTGAACTCGCCTGAATATCTTTCTGCTCTCGGAGCGGCCATTGGTAAGGCCATTGAGAAAGGTATGCAAGATGGGTTAGCTGCTGTGATTACGTATGGCAATAAAGGCAGGGAGTTGACAGATGTTGCTGCTCATAATCCTTCTGCAGAAGTTGATTATGTTTCTGCTTTGCAACAACTCCAAGATGTGAATTTTTCTTTGCTTGCGGACTTGAAGTCTAATAAGGATGCTAGTGTTGAAACGGTGATAAACATTCTTCGACTGGAAGATCCTCTTGCTGAAAAGCTTGGGTTAAGTGAGTTGCAACCCTATGTTGACCAACTGATGGACCCTATTCATCGCTCTCCAGATCAAGTTATTCTCGGTGCTTCTGCTTTGTCACTTGCCTTGGATGTTTCTAGTTCCCGAGTCCGGAAGATTAAGGAAAATATTGCCAATCATAGATCAGCTCTCCATGATGTCTTTGTTCCTTTGGCTGAGCCTTTGTCCATTACGGCTTTAACAGGCACGTAAGGCACTTCTAATGTTATTCCCGCTACCGCTGACACCACCACGGCCCTGTCCATCACTTTTGCTTCTGCCTACACAATTGCTCCTATCTCTGTTTATGATTATGAAGTTGTGGGTACGGATGACCAGGCGGGTGCTGATGGAAATGCTACTCTCTTTCCTAATGTTGATGACGCGGAGTTGAATATCCCTTAGTAATTTGTTAAGATATCTGGCCTTGGTCGCATGCGACCTTTTTTGCTACGGCCTTTTTATGTAAACAATTTCTCTAACCGTTTTTGTCTGCTAAGTACCGTGGTCACTGGTGACCTTTTTGATGCGGTAAAATGTACTTGTACAATTTTTAGACTTTTTAATTCTTGATATTATGCTGCTATCGTTTTAATACCATGATGATATGTTTATCCTAATAGTCTTGTTTGAATATTTTGGGTTATTCTCCCTATACTGGGTTTGCAATACCTCTTATGTATATTTGAGTGAATTGTTAGGTTACTCATACTTTTGTTATACAGAATAACTGGGTCATGCCCTATTGCGTGCGCATCTTAATCACAAAAAATAACTTTGCAAAGTAAGAAATAAGAAATTTAAAGACAAGTTTGTAAAGGTAGCTAGGCTTCACTTTTATTGAAAATTTAAAAGATATTACAACGTATAGATAATATAAATTGAACTGCATTACCCCCACCGCGGAGTCCGAATGGGTGAGTTGCTTACATTTTGTGAATATAACACTTCTTGAGGTTGCTGATATTCTAAGTCTGCGGAAGTTGCTTTCCGTAACGGTCTCTTAGCTTGTATGCGCCTTTCCTAAGTGCTTCCGTGACTTCGTACGGTCCTTTCCATTTGGTACCTAGCTTCCCTGTGTCTTTCATACGGCTTGCATCGTTGTTGTCGTACACCAGGTCTCCTGGTTTGAAGCTTGTGTTTTTTACTTTGGATTTATAGTACTTTTCCATTCTTGCTTTGCTTTTTGCCTCACGTATTGTCGCTTGCTCCCTTCGTTCTTCCAAAAGGTCGAGGTTGATTTCCAAAGCTTCATTGTTTTGTACTAAGTCTACTTCCGCTGTTCTCAGTGTGGGCATGCCAATTTCCGCTGGAATGACTGCTTCCGTTCCGTATGTTAATGAGAACGGAGTATCTCCATTGCTAGATTTTATCATGGTGCGGTGTGCCCATAGAACATGAGAAATCTCTTCCATCCACTTCTTGTTCCTTGCGCCCAATCTCGCTTTTATTCCTTCTCCTAGACTGCGATTTGCTCTTTCTACCAAGCCATTGGTCTGTGGGTGTTTGACAGAAGCAAAGTGTTGGCGAATACATAGTTTCTCGCACCAATCTTTGAATGGATTGTCCCGGAACTGTTTTCCATTGTCCGAGATGATCTCTCCTGGGAGCCTAAATATACAGACGATGTTGTCCCATACAAATTTTTTGATCTGATTGCCAGTGATGGTTGCGACTGGTTTTGCTTCAATCCACTTTGTGAAGTAATCCATAGCTACTATCAAGAATTTGACTTTCCCAGGACCTTCCGGAAAAGGTCCGGCTATGTCAATTCCTCATTTGTAGAACGGCCATGGAGACGTGATTGGAGTTAACTTTTGCTGTGGATTTCTTGGTATAGGTTTGTGAACTTGACAGTCTTGGCACGCTCTTATTAGTGCCCTTGCATCTTTATGCATGGTAGGCCAGTAATAACCGATCCGTAAGGCTTTTGCCACAACGGATCGCGTGCTTGCGTGCATGCTACAAGACCTTTCATGTATTTCTCTCAAAACATAGTTTGCTTGAAGTGGCCCCACACATTGTAGCCATGGTCCAAGGAAATACTTTCTGTAAAGAATCCCGTTAATTACAACAAACCATTGCGACTTGCGTCTTACTACTCTTGCTTTTTTCACATCCGCTGGCAGGGTTTCATCCTTGAGGTATTCGAAAATAGGGGTCATCCAGGTATCTCCTTCTTCTACCACTGCCAATATTTTCACTTCACTTATGGATTTTTCTTTTAATTCTTCAACCAATACTTGCTTACTCAAGTGTGCAAAACTTGTGGAAGCTATTTTGCTTAGTGCGTCTACTTTTTTGTTTTCACTCCTAGGGATTTGTCTGATTGAGAACGCCTTAAAGCTGCTTGTAAGTGTTCTTACTTTCTCCAGGTAACGGATCATGTCAGTCTCTTTTGCAACGTACGTTCTGTTCACTTGGTTTGCCACTAAACGTGAGTCCACATTTGCTTGAAGATTTTTAACACCCATTTGCTCCATTATCCGCAATCCAGCAATCAAAGCTTCGTATTCTGCTTCGTTGTTTATGGCGTCGAATCTGAATCTTAGGGCATAGGTGAATTCCATCCCTTCTGGGTTTGTGAGTATTATTCCTACCTCAGAACCATCTGTGCAGGATGATCTATCCATAAATAGGATCCACAGCTCGGGGAGTTCTTCTTTCGCTTCCATTAGAGTATCCGGAGATTCCTCCTCTGGTCGTTCGACTATGAAATCTGCCAATATCTGCCCTTTAACTGATACTCTAGGTCTGTAATGTATTGCGTGTTCTCCTAATTAGATACTTAATTTTTTTAGTCTCCCTGCTACTTTCGGTCTTGATAACACCTGCTGGATCGGTTGATCCGTGATTACTATGATTGGGTGTGCTTGAAAATATCTCTTTAAGCGCTTACAAGCATGTACTAAGGCCAGCACTAACTTTTCCATTGATGTATAGTTTAGTTCCGGACCTCTTAATGCCCTGCTGACAAAGTAGATGGGTATTTGTTTAGCTTCTCTTTCCGTCATCAGGACCGCGCTTACCGTTTCCTTAGCTGCCGCCAAATAGACGATAAGTTCTTCCTTTTCCATTGGTGCGGTCAACATGGGAAGCTCCACTATTAGCTGTTTCATTTGCTTGAACGCTTCTTCCACTTCCGTGGTCCAATGAAAGTCACTTTTCTTTGTGCATTTTTTTAAAGTTTTAAAGAACGGTAAAGAATTCTCTGCTGATTTGGCTAAGAACCTGTTTAGGCTTGCGAGTTTTCCATGTAACTTTTGCATGTCTTTTAAGCATTTTGGGGATGGGAGATTTAAGACAACGTCCACCTTATCTGGACATACTTTCAGCCCCTTAGTGTTGACTTTATACCCTAAGAACATTCCCTCCTCTACCCCAAAAGTACACTTTTTAGGGTTTAGTTTCATGTTAATTTCCCTTAGAGTTTTAAACGTCTCTTCTATGTCTCGGACTATCTCATCTTCTGTGCAGTTTTTTATGACAAGATCGTCTACGTACACTTCGAGATTCTTGCCAATCTATTTGTGGAATGCCTTATCAACCAGACGATGATAAGTTGCCCCAACATTTCTTAAACCAAAAGGTATCTTTGTGTAGCAAAATATTCCTTGGCTCGTAATGAATGTTGTTTTTTCTTCATCTTCCTTCGCCATTTGTATTTGGTGGTAGCCTTTGTACGCGTCTAAGAAGCATTTGAAAGGAAATCCGCACAAGGATTCCACCTTCCCTTCTATTTCTGGTAGCGGATAACCATCTTTTGGGCATGTGTTGGGAATTACAGATTTGATAATTACAAAACCCACAAGCAAAAATGAAGAAAGAAGAAACAATGAGGACCTAATATG